>JARJHM010000377.1:0-308410 GCA_033356055.1 Carex pumila
AAACCTCAACTTTCGCATTTTGGCCTAATTTATCTAAGTTACTTGTTGGTTTACTAAAAGTATCCAAGGACTTTCGCCTCAAGGAAAGTTTCGCCTTTCGGTTACTCCTTGGTTTCACCCTACTTCATATACTTTATTCGGTTGGATTAAATGTCATAGACTTGGCTCCTAACACATAGATGTGCGCATTCATCTAGAGGGATGACTAATCAATTCAAGCAAGCACAAATAAAGCAATCGAAATACTACTCAACAAAGTAAAAACAAAGCATTCATCACAAAAATCCAAGTAGCATGCAACAAAACCAAACTAGAAACTACATCCTAGCCCTAGAAACAAAGTAAATTAGCTACTCATGTTCATAAGATAACACAAATAACAGAAAATAGAAGAGTTCATGACAAAACAGTGGAAAATCTGAAGATCCGTTGCAAACTCGCGTTTTTTCACCTCTCCTCCTCCTTTTCCTCTTGTCTTTTTCTCCAAGAAAGCTTGTTCTCCGTCCCAGTGGTGAATCCCCCCTTTTTTTGGTGTGGAAATCTCTCATTTAATGCCCCAGATCGCGTCTGCAAAGGCTTCCTTTTCGGCCTCCTTGATTTCAGCTGATTTCAGATTCCAGCTGGATTTGCCAATTTAGCGCCGTACGGCCCGTAGGGGACCCCATACGGGCCGTATGCCTGTGTTTTGTCTTGGAGACTTGATGCCTCTGCTATGGAACCTTCTGTGTGGTGGGGCAGATCCTGTACGGCCCGTAGGGTATGTCATACGGGCTGTATGAAAAGTAGTCAGAACCAGTTTTTCGCCCTTTTTCCTGCAAAATACCAAACAAAACATAGCAGTACCACATTTCATCGAAATACAAGTATAAAGTCCACATTTATAGGCTTTAAAACACAGGTTTTAGTGCGAATTAGGGCTGTAAACTAGATATAATATGGAGATATCAGTTGTCTCTCTTAGATTTTGAATTTTAATAGAGATCGGAACGTTTCAATCGATTTTGCTCTCCTAGAAACTTTTTTTCTCTCCTCTGAATGTTTAATTTGTAATTTGAGTTAAATTTAGGATTAAAATTAAAATAAATTTTTTGAATTGGTTCAAAACTTCAAATTGTGAACAAGTGCTATCTCTATCCATACACAAAATTATTAGTATAAAATTAGGTATATGTATACATTGCCATAATTGTGTATCAGTGGTAGTTGGGCAGCAACATTTTGCCTAATTAAAAAGCATTATCATTTGAATTGCTTGTATTGCACTTAACTGAAAATAACAAAAGATAAGAGGGTTGAAAAAAGAAAAGGAAAGAAAAAGGGTCGGTAGGAAATGAGAAATAGCGTGAAATGTGAAATAACACTATTTGGAGAGAAGTAGTTTTCAACCGTTGAGAAAGAAACAGGGCATGCCCCAACCGCTTCTAAATTATTTCATTATCTCATCTAAAGACTTATTGTTTCTTTTTTTTAAATAGTTCTTTGAAGATTTCATTTGGCCATTTCAAACAGAAATATAAAAAAGTGGATGGCAAGGAAGCGTCACGAATACTTGGTTTGAGATAATTATACATTATTTAAATCATTAAGATTTATTCATATATACAAAAAAAAAATGGTCTACTAGTAGTCAACGATTTTTTTTTTAATTTTACACATTTTTGAAAATAAAATGATGAAATAAGATATTTGCAGGGGCGGACCCACATAGTTCAGGGGCAGCTGACTCACAGCCCCGGGGCAACTACCACTGGATATTGAGTTTTAGTAGAGATCGGGGAACATTTCAATTGACTTTGTCTCTCTTTAAATTTTTTTTGCCTCTCTTTGGATGTTTGTTTTGCCCCTCTCTGGATATTTGATTTATAATTTGAGTTAAATTTAGAGTTAAAATTCAAATAAATTTTTTAAATTATGATTGGTAATTAGAATTATAGATTAGAAAATCATAAATTATAAGTCAAGAGTATTGAAAAGTGTAAGTTAAAGTATTTTTTTTATCAAGTATCTAATTAGTTAATGGATTTAAATCCGATCAATATTTTTTTATCCCCTGATAAAAATTCTGAGTCTACCGCTCAATCTTTCCACCATTGCTATTATCCAGTGTTCTAAATAGCGTGCTATAGTGTTTTTGGAGACCAAACGCTATGCTATGGCATTAAAACACGCTATTTGCACTACAGACGCTATAGCGGTAATAGCGGTCCGCTGTAGCGTATAGCGTGTAGCGCAAATAGCGCACGCTATGCAACATTTGCTTTTTTTTTTTCAATTTATATGAGCTTTAAAATAAATAAATAATGAAGATATTGTTTAATTTTGATGAATATTACATTATATCAAATTCAGGTCTGTTATAATAATTTTTTCATTTTGCTCTTGATTTTTTTTAACTGATGATAAATCAAATAAATAATTGCTAAATTATGGAAATTTTAGGGACTAACAAGAATTTCTTCAAGGATCATCTGTTTATTTTACTAGAAGTATGATTTTTTTTCTTTTCAATTTCTAGGTTATTTTGAAATTTCAATAGAAAAAAAGATAAATTATGTTATGATGTTAAAGATATTTTAAATAGAAAAAGATCAATAGTTTATGATATTAGTATTACTAGAGATTTTTGGAGTCGCAATTTGGACTTTGTATTGGTTCAATATGAATATTATAATTTTTTAATCAATTTGATATTATTTATTGTTCTACGAGACTAAATAATGTTGATATTTAGTACAAATATATAATATAATTTTTATAAAAAAAAAAACGCTATTTGGAATAGCTTTCGCTATAGCGTCGCTATTCGCTATAGCTTTTTTTGGAGGCTCCCAGTTATGACGCGATAAACGCTATTTAGAATCTTGCTATTATCGGATGATCTCTGACCATTATTATCATAAGAATATACTGTAGCATTTCCATTTGAAAACTACAATATAGAAACAGGGACATTTGTCAAAAAAAAAAAAAAAAAAATCCAATTTTCAGTTTGTGGCTTATAAGGGTTGATATTTCTAACATATGACAAAATCATAAATTTTTAGGAACCGTAATGTTGAATAATTTGACTTGTGGGTCCCTCTGCTTCTATTCTAACTATGACAACCAAACAAACATCATCTTCTTTAATTTAGACTAGACCTATTCATTAATTAATTTAGGTGGAAGATCACAAAATCACTATATGATTCTGTAGTGATACTTTTTTTTTGTTAAGAAAAAGGAGGAAGCATAGTTGATTAAAAGAAAAAAAAATTAGAACTGTTAGTTACTTAAAGATGGAGAGTTCAATTTTCTCATACAGTTTCGTAGTCTCTATAAAGATTCTCAAAAAAGATAATTATTTTTGTTAAGGCAAATTTCTATGGCTACTTCACAATTATTTGAGTATTAGATGAAAATGTATATCGGAATATATGTCTTTTAATTAATGTGAGAATATTAACGGTTCGATGTTTTAAATTTTAGCGAGAGGTCGCGATTGAAATCCAGATTGATTTTTTTTTTATTAATATTAAATAGTTTGATAACTTGATCTCTAATTTTTACTCAAAAAATATATATTTTTTAAGCTTCTCACATTATTGTTAAATGAGATGACATGAATTGAGGAATTGTCTTGTATTAAAATAGGCATTATACAGTATATACTTATTTATATTTATATATATAGATGTTGGCTAATATTAAAATATTTATTTTCTGATATATTGTCATTTCAAATTTATAATCTCTATATTTATTTTTCCACAAAATAAAAAAAAATAAACAGTGAAGGTCCCAAAGTTATTTTACATGTATTGATTTTCAAATAAATTTTCATAACTCTTTGAACTTTTATAAACTAATAAAATATAAAGCTTACAAATATTAATATAAACGCACACCAATTATGCAGCCCATATGATGGTTAAAACGTTTAAACTCACAATTAACAAATAATTTCATGAACTCGCAAAATATTATATTGAGGTAGGGGTGTAAACAGGTCATATATGGATCAGATAGTGGTAAAATTATATTCTTATCTGTTTTTATTTTTCAGATACGAATACGGATCAGATATTAGACGGATACGGACACAGATCGGATATTAAACGGATAGAGATATGAATATTTATTTTTTACAACCGTGAATAACATAAATTTTTTCATAGTATATTTTAAACTATAACGTATATATCTACTATTCGACTAATTAAAATTTAAAACTATATATGTATCCGTATTTAATTTTTAAATATACGGTCGAATAATATTCGATCTGTTTGCACGCCTAAATTGAGAATGTGACGTGGCGGATCATCACAAATGTAAAAGTTAAAATTGAACACGCAATTGTCACAAATAAAATAGTGTCTGTCAAAATTAAAATAAAATCCACCGTGTCAAAATTAAACGCTAATGACACGATCGACACGATCATTATATTTTGATTGGACTAAGTAAACACACCTGTTGGCTGTTACGGACTTGCTAAAGCTACGACGCGTAAGCTGCAAAAATAAAAATATCATTTCTTCTTTTCAGACGGTCTAAACAATTTATGTTCACAACACATGAGTCAATAAATATGACTTTGCACAAGTAACCTTTATAGAAATTTCCCAAATAAAGGAAAAAAAAATAGACCGTGGTTTTTATTTTACTGAGTGATCCAGTTACATTTTTTTTTTGTGACATTGAATTATACTCTTCAATTTTAAAATTTTTAAATTTCAAATAGTCGATCCAAACTGTTCAACAAAATGGATATGTTAAAATGTACTTGCAGATCAAATTTTACATTTTTTGAAATTTTTTTATATTCAATCTGTTGAATTTTTGTACCCATGTTAATAAATAGTAAAAAATTTCAAAAAAATGTAAAATTTGATCTGTAAGCACATTTTAACATATCCATCAAGTTAAACAGCTTGGATCTGATTATTTGGATTTTGTAAACATATGATATAATCCGGTGTCATCAAAAAAGGGTGTAATTAGATACTCTCTATTTTACTTGTTATGATTTGAAACAAAGCCGATATGAGAATTCTGTATTTATAGAAAATATTTTGAAATAATAGAGAAACAAGAAAAAATATCTTGAAATTTTAGTGTATAGAAAGATCGGTAAAAAAATTACTGATCAAAAAGCTTCTTTTTTTTTTTTCAAATTGATTTGGATTCTCTGTGGCTTTCATCCTGTGAAAAAAGATTGAAGTCGGAAGAAAATTGTTATAGAGAATCCAAAGCAACTAGAAAATAGAAACAATGATACTTTGAATCGGTAAAAAAATTCTCCAATGCGAAGTTTGAATGGTGAAATCTTTATCAATCCTTCTATGCATAAAAAATCTAAGATATTTTTTCTCTTTTCATTATTATTTTATAATATTTTATATAAAATAAAATAAAATCTCGTTGGATACGAGCTATTTTTGAAAATTTCAACATCCAACATGCTTGTTTCGTTTAAATCTATTTGTTTGTTTCTAAATAAATAAAATAATCCTAACTATTGTATAAAAAAATTTCGTTTCTCTCGTTCAGTAATAAATTCATTCTTTTTACTTTATTTGTTTTGCTTTAAAATTTATATAGGGTTCACTCTTTGAATGGACCGGTAACGAATAAAAAGATAAATCCAATATTTAATGAGATTTTTGAGTAATTTTTTTTATTAATGGACAAAATTATTATCCAAAAATATTTTTATTCTAGTGACTTTCTCTAAAGGAGATTTGAATTCATCATATTTAGGGCAACAGAGAAATTTGACCTAGTCAAAATATTATATCGTGTAAACCACATCAATCTTAATCATTCTTTGCCATCAACAAACAAGAAAAGGAGACCCAAAAAAAAAATAGCAGCTTGCTTCAACTTAAAAAGTTGACCCATAAAAGTTTTATTCAAAATTTACGGAAAGCAGCCTGCTTGAGCTTCTGAGATTTCCTCCCCAAAACTCATTATCAACATTTTCAATTTCCTCTGTGGGATTATATACAGAGAGAGATGAGCTATGGTGCATTGCAATACATGAAGGGGTTTGTGTATTAGACTATAAATCTAAAATTTAAAATATAATGACCGATCCAAATCGTTCATCTTGTTCTCCATATTAATATGTACTTGGAGACCAAATTTTACATTTTTATGAATTATTTTACTATTTATTAAGTATTTTACAAAATTGTTGATCCAACGGTGGCTTGACAAAACAGTAAAATCAGCAGCCACCGTTGGATCAACAATTTTGTAAAATACTTAATAAATAGTAAAAAAATTCAGAAAAATGTAAAATTTGGTCTCCATGTACATATTAATATGGAGAATAAGATGAATGATTTGGATCGGTCATTTAGATTTTAAATTTTAAATTTATGGTCTAATGTACAAACCCCTTCATGCATTGCAATGCACCATAGCCCATCTCTCTCTCTCTCTATATATGAGGAGGGATCGGATGACACCATTTTTGGTGACATTGGATAACATCGTACATTTTTAAAATTTTCAAAGTCCAAACAGTCAATCTAAACCGTTCAACTTGATGGATATGTTAAAATGTGCTTGCAGATCAAATTTTACATTTTTTGGAATTTTTTTACTATTTATTAAGTATTTAACAAAATCACTATATTCAGACCGTTGAATTTTTGTACCCATCTTAATAAATAATAAAAAAATTCAGAAAAATATAAAATTTGATCTAGAAGGACATTTTAACATATCTATCAAAGTTGAACGGTTTAGACTTTGAAAATACACAGTGTCATTCGATGTCATCAAAAAACAGTGTCATCCGATCCTCTTCTCTCTATATATATTTTTATAAAAAGTAAAACCATTACATTTTATTATCTTAACAACTTAGACAGTCTTTGTCACCTATTTTGGACCCAAATTGTTATTGGCATCTCCTGGCTCAAGTAGTCAAGTACAACCAGCTACAATTAATACTTAATAGTGATACATTAATGATCTAGCTTAAAGGATATCCATTCTTATCACCTCTAAGCCAATCAACATGGAGTTGATATCCTTTGAGGTAACATAATATTTCTGTTTAGATCCGGACCCTCTAATCAGAATTCGGTCAATCCGATTCTAAGTGGAATACATGGTTTTCCTTTAATATTCGTACAGATTATGATCGGACGGTCTGGATATAAACAAATATTTTTCTACCTTAGGTGATATGAATTCATCAAGATGTATGCAAACTAATGCCTCAACAGTATATCAGTCTTGTTTGTCTCTGGGAACTAATTTACATGCTTCAGTATCTCTCTGTTCGTTGAAGAGAAATGTCAGAGATAATGTTCCAACACTGACTGTTTGTGTGGGCTTCAGCCCATTTCTTTAGGAGGAAGCCCAATTTAAAGCAAAACTCTGTTTATGTGGGCTTTCAGCCCATTTCTTTAGGAGGAAGCCCAATTTAAAGCCTTAAAAAAACAGACTCCGCCTGTGAACCGGACCAAAACCCATACATTCCGACCCACAAGAAAGTAATGCTTGCATTTGTTCAGGAATAGATGAAAAGAAGGCATATTTAATAATCAAAACTTTAATATTGGATAAAAAGTTTGAATGGAGCGAAAAATGCCACAAAGAAAAGAGTAAGAGCAAAATGTTTCATTCTTGTTTGTTTCCAAGGGAAGATCTGTTTCATTGAAAGAAAGCCAAGATTGTTACAACATTTTTTTAAATTATCATTCATTTTTGTAGCTAGAGGCAAATACAAGTTTAGTGAATGGACGTCAATGACTTCTAACTAGTTCAGAGTAAAATCTTATTGATATTGTAAAGTTAAGCTCCATATGTAGTATGAAAATTTTATATGATTGATCTCATAGCTCGATAGTCTTGTTTTACTTAGGGATGGCAATGAACTAACTGGTCAAGAGTTGGGGTTTAGGGTTTAGTTGACTCTCAAAAATAGTGGGCGAGGATCGTTTTCAGCTAGCTCTCAAAACCACTAATTTTATTTTGTGCTCCAATATGCTTTACATTTTTTTTTTCCAAAATCTAAATAGTCAATTTGAACGGCTCAACATGATAAAATGTTCTTGGAGACCAAATTTTATATATATTTTTATTTTTTTTACATATGTATAATATCACCTTTTTGAATGGTCTAGAATCTCCTTAAAACAATGATTTTGGTCTCTAAAAAAATAGTAAAAAAATTCTGAAAAAATATATAATTTGGTCTCCAAGCATATTTTATTATGAAAATCATATTAATCAATTCAGATTAACTATTTGGACTTTGAAAACAGAGATAAAAAATGTGAAGCATAAAACAAAAAATCATGATGCATTTAAACTCTCTTACCATGAAACTTAATTCCAGCCGAACTATTTTTTTAATAATATAACTGAATTAAAATAAAAGGTTCAAATCATAATAGATGGTACCAGACTAGATTTGAATTCTCCAACAATAACACCTAGAAGCCAGGTAAATTTTGGAGAAGGTGCACTTTGGGCCGGGTGCTTGTATTAAATGCTCTAATCACAATCATTAATCATTCGTTTTTGGCGTTCTAACTTCTAAAAAGTGGCGAGGTTGCATGATGTGACGCATTTTCCAACACAAATTTCCTAAATAAAGAATTATAAAATGAGGAAAGTGCTTTTTCATATGCCCACAAGATCTAATCAGGATTATTCAGGAGTAGTGTTACACGAGCGGCACTCTGTTGGCCGGGTCCCACATGATATCAGGATTGATTATAAATTTGATTTGCTTAAAATGGCTTAGTTGTCACTATTGATAGGTGGTTCTGTTGATTTGTGTTTTGCTTATTTGTTGCTTTTGGCTATGTTTGGATGTATTGAGAATAGCGCTATTTTGATCCATCCAAACATAATTGTTATTCGAAACAACGAAAATAGCGTTGTTCTGCTATTTCTAAAAAAAGTAGAAATAACAATTGATGCTCTCTCAAATGTTCAATTCCTCTATGGCTATTCTAAATGTTTAATCCCAGCAACATTTTCGCTATTCTGAATAGCACCACATCAACACTATTCTCACACTCTTCCAAAAATCAATATTCTCATATACTATTATCAAATAGTAGTTATTCTAGAGTGCATCCAAATGTACCCAAATGATGGTATTATTTTGATGCTTAACTTTGTTGTAAATTCTTTTGTTTTGTTAACTAATGTAGTTGGTACCAGTGTAATGGTACCGAGATTATAAACAATGCAATATGGTTTTTGTTTAGTAATGGAAATTGATGGGCTTATACTCACTTTTTTCAAAAATAATAATATATATATTCATTGATTGATAACTCACAATTTTAAATTTTTAGAAATTAAAGAGTTAATTTATCAAGAAATAGATTGATTATTTTTTCTTCAAAAATAGAGGACCAAATTAATTCGGTCTAGATAGCGGTGACCGAATTCTTGGTTCGGTCCATCCTTGCTCACACTTGCACACGACCAGCTACATAGACTGTGCCCCCAATCTGAATTGAAGTATTAATTTTGCCCCCTCTAAATAATATTTGAGCCTTAAGAATTTATATATAAAGGTTGGCTAATATTAAACATTTATTTCGGAACTGAGGTATAACCAATTGGTTTTTCAATTTTCAAAGTTGAAGCGGTTGATCCAAACTGTTAAATGTGATTTTTTATATTAAAATGTTTATGAAAATCAAATTGTACATTTTTGAATTTTTTTACTTTTTATTAAGTCAGTTTTAAAATCTTTAATTTTAACAAACAGTGAAAAATTTATGAATCTTTGAAAATATTGATTTTAAAACTTAATAAATAGTAAAAAAATTCAAAAAAATATAAAATTTGGCATTCAAGCACATTTTAATATATATTAAATATTATATGGTTTGGATTAACTATTTGAACTTAAAAAATATAAACACCGAAACATTTGTTGTACAAGGTAGGAGCAAAAGTTTTGATATTAACCCGTCTCTTTATATATATACATTGAACTAGCCGTTTTGTTTTCGGTCTCCATTTTCAACGGAGTTTCTTCCTCTTTCTCTCTCTTCAAAAGAGAGGGAGCCTCGATTTGAAAATCCAGAGTGGACCGAAATAATGATTGGACATTATCTTTTCAAAAAATTTAGCGCCGTCAATCGTATAAAAGTGTGATAAATGGTGACCCGAATTATTAGTTTGATCAACCTTTATACGGGCTTAACCAATGGTTAGTTCCCGGCTATTTTCTAAAAAAAAAAAATCATGAATTTGTTTTTAAACAAATACATTTTGTAATTTCTAAAGAGAAATTTGGATTACTCATCAATCATCATACGTTCAGCGTGCATTAAAAAAATGCATGGGCTGGAGCACCTTTGCTTTGTCAGTAGTCCTGTAACTTGTAGAAACAACAAAAACTTCGTATTATCCGCATTGTTTTCTGATAGGCCAGACAGCCACAGTTGTCAATCCTCCTGTGGGCCACCTTGTTCAGATTTTGGTCTATCTATGTGTGCCCACTTTTCAGAAAAATATTCACTCACGTCCTCCTTTTTATTTTTTATTTTTTTTTATTTGCAAGATTATGCTTCAAATTTTGATAAGACGCGGCCATGAATTTGTTCATATCCATGTATACATTGTTGATTGAAGAATATTTTTTGTATCCATATACGTTTAAATTTAGTTTTATCTTTAGTTTACACCTACTAGTCAAGTATTAAAAATATTAATATTCTATCTAGAGGCAAAACATAGGCCGGAAATGAACTCTGTTTCTTTTCTTGAGAAAAGGAGGACTCTCCTATTCTCTAATTCGAACTGTTTAAAATCGATCAAACGGTTTCAATTATATCTGATTTGTTTTAATAGATTATATTGATATAAAAGAAAAATATAATTGAAGCTGTTTGATCGATTTGAACGGTTCGGATTGGAAAATATATAGGAGGGTCCTCCTTTCCTCAAGAAAAGGAGCAAATTGGTTTCCCTAGCTAGGGGTGCTATCACTTCAACTTTTCAATATTTTATTATCAAGTAATTATATACAGTAGAAGAAATGGAATTTTATAAATTTTGAGGGAGTTAATCAACTAGTTTTCTTAGTAATTTGATTCTTTTATATGTATTAGTAGAGTAGAACTATGAGTGTTCTTAAGTTAATCAAGCTTCTTAGTGAACTAAAGTCTAAAACTCATCGAATTGGCTTCAAATAATGAATCTGAACCGTTGAAATTCGCATATCTTACAAGTGATGTGTTTACATGTGAAAATTTTAAACATTCGAATTAATTTAGTATAAAGTCAAGCAGTCAAAATTATAAGGTTAATAAATTAATTTTGAGGCATTTATTTTTTTGAATCTTTTTTGACCACTTGACTCTATGCAAAATTAAATTGTTTTATATGTAGATGGATCACTAGTAAGGTAGGCAGATTTCAACGATTTAGATTTGTCGTTTGAAGCTGATTCAATGTGTTTTAGACTTGAGTTCACCAAGAGACTTGGTGAACTTAAGAACACCATAGTTCTACTCGTATTAGCACCTCCAACTTTATATAGCCCCATACTCAAATTCTAGTTCCGCTCCTGATTCTCTCCTTATATGTTAATGTTAACAAGTAACAAACGAATTATGAATGATTCCCAATAAAATAGATAATTCATATAATATCATTTGTAACCAAAAATAAATATATTACATATGATTTATTTGGTTTCATTATTTTTGGAGAGAATATATATTACTAATTAAATAAAACTATATAAAATGTTTTATCAAATCAAGCTCATCATAAATTTCTTTAAACTCATCATGTACATAATTATAGCAAACAAACAAATTATTATTTTAAACGTATCAATGTTCATAATATCCTGAAATATTACAAATTTAATTATTGGTCCTATTATATTTTAAGAGAATATAAATTATTAATTAATAAAATTGTTGGGTTTCGTGGGTGCCAAAATCCGTTTAGACTTAAGTTGCAAAAGGATTTTAAAATAAATTTTTTATTTCTAACTCAAGTCGTGGATTAAAGGAATATGCCGGAAAGACCACCAAAAATGTCCCTCTCACATAACATATCGAACCTTGTGCTATGCTGACATGACATATGTAAACACGGAAATAACTTTCCTGTTATTCAGATCCTAACCGTTCAAACTTTTCTTAGTACGAATCTAAACAAAATCTCTTATGCACATCTCAACAAAATTCAACGGTTGAAATCGATATAACACTTGAGAGTAATAACAGATTTATTTCCTGTAAACACTCCGAGCTTGACACGGGAACAACACCGCACATTAATTAAATACCAGTTACATACTAAAACATGAAAAAATAATTCCATAATAACGAGTACATAAATTGTCATGCAACTGTCGCTAGTTAACAGCAAATAAATGAACAAACAACTTGGATTTAGGGGAATTTCAAGGACACCCTTCAAAAATCTCAAAATTATGTATCTCTCTCAGAAATTCATAACATTATATTTACTAAATTTGAAAAACTCACAAATTTACTCATTTTTTTGCCTTTTCCATTAAGACTCATTTAAAAATTTATAACATTTCTTTTATTAAAAAAAATGCAATCAGTATAAGAAAAATGTTTAGTGTTTGGGGGTATGTTTGGATGTGTCAAGAATATGAGCTAATTTAGAATAGAGGCTATTTGAAATAGCAATGTACATCCAAACAACATTTTTATTATTCGGAATAGCTAGAATAGCTACTATTCTCTATTCCTTGTAAATGTTAGAATAACTATGGCCATTTTTATTAATACCCTTCAAAAAAAAAAAATTTTAAAAATAACCCTGCATATCAGTTTTTTTTTAAAATGCCCCGACCGCCTGGAACAGAGGCGGTCCAAAAATCAACCGGACCGCCTAGGTCTGGAGCGGGCCACACCCCAACCAAACCGCCCCTGCCAGGGGCGGTTCTCTTCATTTTTTTTATTTTTTTTATTTTTAAATGTTGTGTTTTTTTTTTAAACAGAAATTTTTTATTTTTTGTATTAAAATATTAGAAATGTTGAATATATTTCTTTAAAAATAGATAGAATACAATATAATTTGATTTATTAGAAATACTGCAACAAATAACCCGGATCAATATTTTTCATGCCGGATTTTTCATAGCTGTAAGAAAAATTAATATATTTCTTTATGTGTTATTGGAAAAAAAATAAAAATGCTTAGATTCTGAGTTATTGATCCCGGTTCAAAAGTCACTTCTATGTAATTTAGAAAATATTGTGATCCTTCTAGAAAATTTAATTTATAAAAAGTTGTATCTATTTTGAGAATTCTTTTTTAATAACAATTATTAAATAAATTAAATTTTTTATTTTTTTTCAAAAATAAATGCAACTTTTCATAAATTAAATTTCTTAGAAGGATCACAATATTTTCTAGATTACATAGAAGTGACTTTTGAACCGGGATCAATAACTCAGAATCTAAGTATTTTTATTTTTTTCCAATAACACATAAAGAAATATATTAATTTTTCTTACAGCCGTGAAAAATCCGGCCTGAAAAATATTGATCCGGGTTATCTGTTGTAGTCTTTCTAATAAATCAAATTATATTGTATTCCATCTATTTTTAAAGAAATATATTTAACATTTCTAATATTTCAATACAAAAAATTAAAAAAATAGAAAAATTAATGTTTTTTTTAAAAAAAATTATAAAACCATAGAACCCGCCCTGAAGGGGCGGTTCTCTTATTTTTTATTTTATTTTTTATTATTATTATTTTTTTAAGACAGAATTTATTTTTTATTTTTTATTTTTTATATTGAAATATTAGAAATGTTGAATATATTTCTTTAAAAATAGATGGAATACAATATAATTTGATTTATTAGAAAGACTACAACAGATAACCCGGATCAATATTTTTCATGCCGGATTTTTTGCGGCTGTAAGAAAAATTAATATATTTCTTTATGTGTTATTGGAAAAAAATAAAAATGCTTAGATTCTGAGTTATTGATCCCGGTTCAAAAGTCACTTCTATGTAATCTAGAAAATATTGTGATTCTTCTAGGAAATTTAATTTATGAAAAGTTGCATTTATTTTTGAAAAAAAATAAAAATTTAATTTATTTAATAATTGTTATTAAAAAAGAATTCTCAAAATAGATACAACTTTTTATAAATTAAATTTCCTAGAAGGATCACAATATTTTCTAGATTACATAGAAGTGACTTTTGAACCGGGATCAATAACTCAGAATCTAAGCATTTTTATTTTTTTCCAATAACACATAAAGAAATATATTAATTTTTCTTACAGCTGCGAAAAATCCGACATGAAAAATATTGATCCGGGTTATTTGTTGCAGTATTTATAATAAATCAAATTATATTGTATTCTATCTATTTTTAAAGAAATATATTCAACATTTCTAATATTTTAATACAAAAAAAAAAAAATTGTTTTAAAAAAAACACAACATTTAAAAAAAAAAAAAAAGCCCCTGGCAGGGGCGGTTTGGTTGGGGTGTGGCCCGCCCCAGACTTAGGCGGTCCGGTTGATTTTTGGACCGTCTGTGTTCCAGGCGGTCGGGGCATTTAAAAAAAAATGGTATGTAAGGTTATTTTTAAAATTTTGTTTTTTTGAAGGGTATTAATAAAAATGGCCGGAATAACTACTATTCGGAAAGTGTGAAGAGAGAGAAAAATATTTTCTTCTCAAATTTTCGCCAACACAGTTTTGAAATGATAAAATTTATATCACGTCGTGACAATTCATTTGAGACCCTACTTGCTTATCTTTCTTCTTAATTAGCACATTATTAACACTATTTTTTATTGGTCACATGTATTCTCTATTCTAAATTTACAATCCAAACAATATTTTTGCTAATCCGAATAACACCAATTTCACACTAATATAAAAATTACTATTTTTTTCTCTATTCTCATTCACTATTCTCAAATTTAAATATTCTAGCTATTCTAGCTCCCATCCAAACGTACCCTAATTAGTCGGTTTTCAAAAACTAACAGTTTGTTTCTCTTCTTGTCAATAATCTATTATCAACAAAAAAATATATGTTCACAATAGAGGTTGAGTAAATTTGCAATTCAACATTTCTTTTTATATTTTTTTTCCACAAGAAGACATTCAATTGTTGACAGTATATCAAATACTGTTTATAATATCTGAACCGAATCCATATTTGTTTTTAATTTTTTAATATGAATTTAGACACAGGTAATCTCCAATACATGCACATAGTAGAAGTTAAACAAAACAGAGGCAGATTGAATATTAAACAAATAGAGACAAAATATTTTGAAATATTAAAATAAAATGTCACACATTTCATAAAAGAATGCATACATTATATGTTCTTTTGTGAAAATTAACTACTTGATATTTCATAATAAAAGTATTTAGTTGAAAAATTATACATAAACTAAAAACATTAATTACTAATTATTATATTATTTGTGAAATATGAAGAAAGTATACCTAATAAAAGATGAAATATAAATAGGGGTAAGTAATTAGATCTAAAATTAATTAGGTTAGTAATAAATTTTATATTAGACTTCAAAGTTCAAATAATGAAAGTTAATTTTAGATGAAAAAATAATACTTATAAACAACCTAATAACAAATATAAATTTATTATGTTGTTTAATATGTTTTAGCTCATAAAAATAAAAGCAACATGAATTTTTTTTTAATACTGAAGGATGAACTGCAAAAATAAAGTGCAGTTTTGTTTATTTTTTAATTTAGACCACATGAGCATCAAGATAAAATGTATTGGCCAAAGCGTCTATTGCGTTCTGATTATATAAAATAGTATAATGAAAAGCCGTCACTAACATAAAAACTAGACCTAAACAAATAAAATTATATTGATGCTAAACTAATTTCGATCTTAAAAATGAGACCAGCAATTTAAGAGCGAAACGATCTATAGACAAAATTCACATTCAGATATATTTGCTTGAATGACAATTCAATCTTCTTCTCTTATTAAGAAATACCTGCAAAACCAAAATTGTTGAGGTACTGAATACAAAAAAAGGGCAGAAAGTGTAATTACTGATGGGATTTGCTCCTATCTCGGACGCAAGATAAAACAAACATCAACCGTTCGATTTATATGAGTGAGACTTAATTTAAGTCCTATATCCTTTCCAAATATCACATGATCCACAAAGATTATAAAGATAGGAAATCGGAAGCGGTCTGATGGAAATCAAACAAAATTCGATATAAAACTAGATAAGAGCCGTCTAATTTGTATCAAAATCCACACTAAGTATAGTCAACATTATAATTTATGCAGATTAAATGTGCACGAATTCTAATACACATTAGACGGTTTCAAATGAAACATTACAACGCCTCCTATTTCTGAAAATAGAGGTAGAGACTACGAATTGTTCAATCTATTCGGGATCAAATGGATCGCTGGAGACACTTTTATCCAGTGTTGTAAAAAATATTTGTTTAAGCTGATTAATCAATTGATTAGTTGCTTGTGGTAATTAAATTGTCACGGTTTTTCCAACTAATCGATCAATTATTTTTAATTATAACCAATTATTTCTAATTATAACCAATTATTCTTGATTAATCATTTGACGGTACTCTATCCATTGGTGGATCCACATAGAGATTCAGAGGTAGACAAGTGCCTATCCATGAATTTGAATTTTTTATTTCGATTCAATATTAATATTCAATGTGCCTATCCCTGATCCGATGTAGTGCTTACCCTTGGTCCGAGTTAGCTCAATTCTTGAACTAATTCCTTTTGAGTTTTAGTCAATTCTATGTATTTCATTTTTTTTGGATCTGTCATACTCTATTTCATAAATAGAATGAAAGAGAACAATAGAACAATAAATGTCTGACGGTGGAACATATTATTACAATTCTAAGGAGGTGGGCTGGCAAAACTTTTTGTGTATTTTATTATTCATTACTTATATTTTAGTTACATTTTTTTTTATCTAAGATTTGACTTTGATTTGCTAATTGATTAAGAACATTTCCACTTTAAATTGTGCTAAACAAATTTTTAATTAACTTAAAAAAAATATTTCAATACCGTGTTAATCGATTTTATAACTATAATAGATTTTATAATAAATATAATTATAAAAATTGAGTTGTAATTGTGTATCTGATAAATTAATAAATTTGATTTCAATTAACTATTTTAACCAAATAGCGTCCTACTCTCACCAAAATCCTGAAACTACGCCCCATACTCTATCCGTCAGATGATACCATTATTTATAACAAGAACAAAGCTAGGATGTGATGTGCTCACTAAGAGGGTTTGATGAGCACAACTCTAAAAATATATCGGATCGACTTCAAATACCGAATCCAAACCGTTGAAATCCATGTACTTCATGAGTGATGCATGTACATGGAAAATTTTGAAAGTTTCGAGTTTATTTCTATGTACATGCATCACTCATAAAGCACATAGATTTTAACAGTTTGAATTCAGCATTTAAAATTAATTCAATATACTTTTAAAGTTATGTTCACTAAAATTTCTGAATGAGCACATCACACACTAACTTTACTCTTATAACAACAACATGACAGGTGTCTTCGAAATGACTCGAAGGAAAGCGAAAATCAAATTAATAAAGGTGGCGGATAGCGGTCCGATCTGATTTGTATCGAGTCCCGCTGGATCAACGGTCTAGAATTCATGCAAATGAAGTCCCCTCACCGTCGCTCCCGTCCACGTGAATAAAGTTTCTTCTCTTATGATTTTGCTGTAAGGCTTTCGTGTGAAACCAAAATGTTGCGGATATATATCTCAAAATTAATCAAACTATACAAAGTTGTTACAGAAAATACTGTAGACTTTCTGCCGCTCAGAGTTTACAGGTAAAAATGAAACTGATCAGAGCCGTTTGATGAGTAAGCAATCACAGATCTTAACGCGAATCGACATAAATGCTGGCGTTGAGCTGAAGTTTCAAACCATGAGTCAACAATCCGGTCTGAGGCACAATGCACGGACTTCATTAATATGCGTGTGAATTCTGATCGGACGGTTCTAATCTAAACATAAATATTCTGTTACCTTAGGTGATATGAAGCCACCTACTTCCAATTTCAACCCAGTTTACATTTTTGTACCTTTATCCCTCTTAAAATTTATATAACTGGTTCCTACCTTCCATTCAAGCCGTTCCATAATTTGCTCCTTCAACCCGTCCCTTCTACTCCAAGCTTTATTCCACACACTCTGCTCTACACTCTCACCTTTTCTCCTTTAAATTCTTCTTTTTATCCTCCAAAAAGCTGTTCATTCACAATCAAAAAAGAGGGAGCAACAAAAAAAAAATGTCAAATCTCACCACAATTCTTTATCTTTTTCTATCCCTCTCACCAGTTTTCGTCTTCTCCGACAACGATTACAATGCTTTCGTCTATGCAGGTTGTTCACTGCCGCATTACAATCCGGGCTCACCCTATGAATCCTTGGTCGATTCGTCGCTTGCCTCTCTCATTAACTCGGCATCAATAATGTCCTATTCAAACCTCACCTCTCCATCTATATCTCTCTCAGCTCTGTACCAATGCCGTTCCGACCTTCCTGCATCAATCTGCTCTTCTTGCCTCCGCACAGCTGTCTCGCAACTCTCTGCACTTTGTCCCTCAGCTGCCGCGGCTACTATTCAGCTCCGTGCTTGCTTAATCAAGTACTTTTTATGTCAATTGTTTAATTTACAAAAATTAAATTATCAGAGAATTCTGATACCATTATTTTGCTTGCAAAAACTGGGGTTGAATTAAAAGCTTACTTATTTTGAATATCACAGATACAGCAACGAATCATTTATCGGAAAACTCGATACGACACTCCTTTACAAAAAGTGTGGTGCATCAGCTGCGTCATACAGCAGCGACGTACTTGGCATGAGGGATGCAGCGCTTGGGACAATTCAGGCATCTAGCGGCACTTATCGGGTAGGTGGAGCCGGGTATGTACAAGCCGAGTCCCAGTGTGTTGGAGACTTGGATATAAAGGAATGCTCTGAGTGCGTCACGGTTGCGGTGTCACAAGTGAGGAATGCATGTGCATATGCCGGTGCGGGAGAGGCATATCTCGGCAAGTGCTATGCAAGGTATTGGGCTAACAATGGTTACCACCCTTCATCTTCTTCATCCTCTTCGCATGGAGATAGTAGTAAGTTGTTGACTTTAATTTCTCTTCATATATAATTGGTGATTTCATTAATTTTCATGGTACAATTTAAACAGGGTTTTGAAACGGTTGGGCTATCATGTATAGTGTGTGGTAGTAGCGATAGAAAGTCCACAACTTAGAATCTAGAGTGCAACCAACTTTTTATTTAGGTGCGCACAAAATCAGAGATTGGTTTTGATCGTGATTTATGCATCTCCATACTGTATTGTTCTGTTTGCACATTAAAGCAATTTGTGAAACTTTTGTCCGTTATTTCAAATAATTCCATATACTCTTTTTTAGTGAGTCTGTCCATAACATATTACGATTTTGTCTCTAATAAAGATTACTATATTTGTTTTCAGAATTCTAACGGTTAATCTGAACTATTCAATTTAATTTTCATATGAATATCTATTTGTAGACCGAATTTTAGATTTTGTTTAGTATTTGTTAAGATAGGTAGAAAATCACTATTTTTGGATGGTCCATAATTTCAAATCAAGTGATTTTTTTTACCAATTTTAAAAAATATAAAATTCAGTCTTTAAGTAAATATTTATATAGAGATTATATTGAACGATCTGAACAATTCAGATCAAATATTAATATTTTGAAAACAAAAATATTAATCTGTATATTATCCACCAACCAACATGTGGTATGTATAAGTACCATAGACTAACTCTACTTTATTTTTTTCCTCTCAATAAACTAATTAATTATAATAAGTAATGTAGCTAGAGTCTAGAGAGAGCCTTATCTGCATAAGATTTTTTAATGACATTTTAGTGACAAGTCAAGCGAGCAGGAGTCAATGATACATCTGTCATGTCAAAAAATAACTTAACAGTTGCTATATATAAGCCTACAAAATGAAATGATTTCATTAATAAGCCTACCACTTTCAAGTTAGGAAGGTTTTAGGTCGTCGGCTATTAATAAGGACACTCGGTTAATTAATTTATTTTGAAGATCATGTGTGTGTATATATTTTCAATTTAAAGTTTTTAAACTGATCTCTCTTGTAAGCATCATCCAAAAGTAGACTTCATTTTAAAAAATAATAATGTATACTAACTAATAATTTTGGAACGGACTTAAGAAGAGAGAATTAATGAGAGTTAATTTACCTTCATTTATTTTAATTTTCTTATATTTATGATTTTTTTTATATAATTTAGTGTAAAATGTCTTCATAATGTAAAATTGATTTTTACTAGTTGTAATTTTTTTTTATATAATTGATCTTCAATATGTGTTTAGTCTCCAATAGTTCGAAAATCTAACTCTATTTTCATTATAATTAATACATAAAGAAACAAGTTAATTAATTGCACAAATGATTCTTAAAGTATCACTCTTTTATCATTTTTAGTCCTTGGTGTTTCAAAAGTATGATTTTAGTGTCCTTAAAGTATCAATCATGTATCATTTTGATCTTTAAATTTTGAAAAATCACCATATAATTAGTCCTTAAAGTATCACTTTTTATGTTTTATGATCCATAACATTTACTATTTGTACAGATTAGTCCTACTTTTATTAGTGGTAAGATTTTTTCTTTTTATGAAGATTCACTTTCGCATCCATGTCATAATCACTTTGAAGATCTTTTCTTTTTATGAAGATTTTTTCTTTTTAATTGATTTTGTCATCCATGTCAAAAGCCTACCACTTTCAAGTTAGGAAGGTTTTAGGTCGTCGGCTATTAATAAGGACACTCGGTAAATTAATTTATTTTGAAGACCATGTATATATATATTTTCAATTTAAATTAAGTTTTTAAACTGATCTCTTTTGTAAGCATCATCCAAAAGTAAACTACATTTTTTTTTTAAACAAGGTATACTAACTTCATCTATCCAAGATTTATAACTTATAATTTTGGAACGGACTTAAGAAGAAGAGAGAATGAAAGTCAATTAACTTTTATTTATTTTAAATTTTGTGTATCTATGTTACTGTGTATGATTTAGAGTAAAATATCTTGATAATGTAAAATTGACTTTTATCTGTGTAGAAAAATATTATATGATTGATCCTGATCAATATGTGTTTGATCTTTAATAGTTCGAAAATCTGACTCTATTTTGTAAAGAAACAAGTTATTTAATTAATTGCACAAATGATTCTTAAAGTATCACTCTTTTATAATTTTTGGTCCTTATTGTTTCGAAAGTATGATTTTAGTCCTTAAAAGTATCAATTGTGTATCATTTTGGTCTTTAAATTTTTAAAAATTACCATATTAGTCCTCAAAGTAACACTTTTTTTTATTCATAACATTTGTTATTTGTATCAGATTAGTCCTATTTTTATCAGTGGTAAGCTTTTATTATTATTATTATTATTATTATTATTATGAAGATTCACTTTTGCATCCATGTCAAAATTATATTTGCGGTAAGATATGCAAATATAGTTTTTAATTGATGTTTGATGCCATAAATAATTATACATGTTTTCATTTTTTTATCAATATAAACGTACGTAGGACAAATTTAGTAGAAATTAAAAAAAAAATGAGGATCAAAATGATAAACGAATAATTTCACCTTAAAACTATACATTTAAAAAAAAAAAAACCGAAATGATAAAGTATAAACAAAGAATATATTAAAGACCATTTATTTAATTTATACCAAATTAAGAAACCAACCAACCATGCATATAAACAGAATAGATAGTGAAATATTGCAATTGAAATCATGGATGCCAGCAGACAGCTAGAGAAGCCGTCATTGTCACGGTACATGTAGAGTAGGAATGGGGGAGATCAAATGGGACCGAGTGTAGTTGCAAAGACGTGAGCAAATTGGGTTCTTTTGGTAGCGATCGGACCCACACAAAGAGATTTGGTAGCAGTTTCTAATTTTATGATTGTCGCTTGGCCTCATGACCTATATAAATATATATATATAAATGTGTAGCAGCGATGCTAGCTAATTAACTGCTCTCATTCTCTCATCACTTTGTGCATCAACATCCAATGGCTAGCTGTGCATCATTCAACGGTTGTTGCCAACTACTGTCATGCCACACTGCCTTAGCCATTCCATTTTTTTTCTTCTTCTTATTTTTAATATGTAATGCTTGTTTTTTTCCGAAATATTATTTTTATTGGATCTTTCAATCAATCAATGATAGCCCCACCTCCACATTTGCTATAAATAAGGTCTTCATTGGAATGCACATTTGATATAATTAAGTACGTACATAAAGTGTCCTGTAATCATAAGATTTAAACATTAAAAAAAAGATTTTGCATTGTAAGATGTGTTAACAATCAAGGAAAACATATAAAATATGTCAAATACAGAACTTAGACATTTTCTAATTATATATGATATATATACATATAAATAAAAAAAACCAGCTAGTCTTTGATCTAGTGACAAAAGATAGCATTCTCTGAGTGTGAGATAGGTCAGAGCTTCACCTTTCTTATAAAAAAAAATATACAATATATATAAGAGCATTTTCTAATTATACAACTGAATAAACATATTTATATGGCCAAGAGTTACTGTTGTGCAAGTAATTATTAGATGATCAATGCATGAAGAAGATTAATCTTCTTAATTAATGATGATCCCTTTAATAATTATCTTTTTGTAACTTCTCATTTGTTTATATGAATTAACAGACGACGGAGCAGGAAAAACCTTGGCTATTATAATAGGGCTAATTGCTGGTGTTGCTCTCATAATTGTCTTTCTCTCTTTCATAAGAAGAGCTGGATCTGGTTAGGACCCATTTTTCTCCTTTTTGCATCTTTTGATCGAGTTCCTAATCACTTAAATTAAGAAAAGGATCGGATCAGATTAATTTGGATCCGGTTTAATTAGTAGAATCCATTCTCAACTCTTTAATATTTGTTTCTTTAATTTGCAGGGAAAGACTAGTTCAATCCGTACGTACCGATTTCTTTGAGGCCATGCAGTCTTATCTCTTTTTCTTCTCCTTTTTAGTCTCTTTTTGGGTTCTTTATTATTTCCTAAAAAGAATTGGGTCCAAGTGCTGATCAAACAGGCCATGCAATAAAAAAAATAAATGAAGAGAAAGATAGCAAATGCAAAAAGGAAGATTCCAGTTTCACCCCACTATGCAAAACTATTGTACAAAATAATGATGAGGTAGATCATTTGTTTTTTTCCCTAATTGCCCATGATCCTAATGCAAAATATTCTAGGGTTATCATTATCCATGATGTTTTAGAATCTGTCATTATTATGTGTCAATTGGATAATTGAATGATGTACATAAAATTATTAAAATCAGTAAGGAACGTGTGTTTAATTAATGTATAATTGCAAATAATTTGGCCTTATGCCACCAAATCTGTTTACATACTGTCATTTTCTCTACAAATAATTTTGTTTTGTTAGGAGGATTCTGTTAGTTAAATTGCACTGGAATGCACCAGAAGCTTCCTTGTGTTTTTTGTCATTAAAATGGCTTTATAATAAGGTTTTGGCTTGATTGATCCTATCTTATTTTTTGTTATTTAATCACGAGGCTTTGGTTGCGTGGAGGGCTGTATAACCCAACGTGTTTCTTTTCTATTTGCTTCTTGTGCTCTAAATAAAATTATATATGTCACACCACTGCATAATTGAAAGGACATTCTAACTAACAACTCTTATAAGAAATAGAGAACTTTATTAATTTTTTCAAAAAGAAAAGACTAAGTGCCAAAGACTGAACCCTCGAGTCAATGGCTAGCTGCTTCTATTCATCATTTCAACGATTGTGGCTAATAAAAATTGTAACTTCTTGGACAATGATGGTTCAAGAAGCTTCAAATTCAACGACAACATTCAACTGTAATTTTTTTTTTTCAGTAGTTCAGTAATATTAATTTTTTTTCCTAAAAAATTATCCAAAAAATAACCTATTTTCTATTAACGGAAACAAAATTTACACAATTTTTTTTTTCATTGTTCAAAATTTATATGATATCTCAATTTGACTCGAATGCGAACCATAAAAAATATGTAGCAATTTCGAACCGAACAATTTGAAATTAGACTTGACCTGAATAGTCCTAAAAATCAGAAATCAACAACCTAAAATTCAATTCGACACGAAATCACTTACACTCTGATCGGAGCCACCACTCTCCTTTCAAAACGAGAAATGGAATTAATGTTTTTTGAAGTTCTCTGATCGGATCAGCGTGAGCAGCAGGAAATGACTTCTTTTGATGCGATTTGGGGATCAACTTTTCCTCCGACTAATTCCTGTGAAAAATGAAGGTTGTGATCGGAATTAATTGGTTTTAGAGTTCAATTGATTTCAATTCAATATAATTCAATAGAGTTGATTTTCAATTGAACTTTGTTGATCGGCATTAAAATGAAGAAGAATTCAATTCATCTCAAATTTTTGATTGGAAAATCCATATAATTAGAAAGGAAATGATTTCACTCAAGTTAAAATGACACTTCTATCCTTGTTATTATTTGCCCAACAAATGCACTTATAACAAAATACTATCACAGTATAAAAACAATAGAGCATCTAATTAGCGGAGCCTTTGCTAGCATCTACTGCTATGTTGGGGGTTTTATATTCTATCTAGCGATGTTGTAAATTTTGAATATTATTCATATTCTCATTTTTCTTATTTATTTTCATTATTATGTAACCTTGTTTTGTTTGGGGTTTTACTACTTTTTCTGTGACTATTGTACATATTTTCCATCTTTTAATATGATTGTTAATCGGCAATTTGCAACTAATCTTAAAAAAGAAAATGTCTAAATTATGAAGTTTTGATGGGCATACATCTAAATTTCTCTTCTTTTAGTGTTTTGTAACAGTTTTGTACAGTATGGGATAATAACCAGTTTTGTGTTGGAACCAGTTTCATACTAGTTCTGTATTTTGTACTGCCATGATCCATCAAAAAAGAAAAAGAAAAGTCAAATGAATATCTTAGTTCTTAATTAATAAAGTTAGATGCTCTATTGTTTTTATACTATGATAGTATTTTGTTATAAGTGCATTTGTTGGGCAAATAATAACAAGGATAGAAGTGTCATTTTAACTTGAGTGAAATCATTTCCTTTCTAATTATATGGATTTTCCAATATAAAATTTGAGATGAATTGAATTCTTCTTCATTTTAATGCCAATCAACAAAGTTCAATTGAAAATCAACTCTATTGAATTATATTGAATTGAAATCAATTGAACTCTAAAACCAATTGGTTCCGATCACAGCCTTAACCTAAGACCCCACCTGACCTAAATTTATATCCTTGCCCGTACAGGTACAAATGAATCTTTTATAATTAGTAGATCTGGACCAGTTCTTTTAACTTTTGCATAAATCTCAAAGCACAAACAATACTGGCTCCTTTTATTTTCTCCAAATGGATATTGATTGAGTTAATATGAACCGTAAGGTAGTGGGTTCCACCTTCCAATACTTGAGAGAATACTAGATAACTCGAAAGTAATCCAAAACGAGACAATGCAAAGGATTGGAGAAAATGTAGATAACTCGAAAGTAATCAAAGACAAATGAAATGTAGATAACTCGAAATCCAATCGATCCGTATCCGAAACAATTTGAGGCCTGAAAGTAATCCAAAACGAGACAATGCAAACACCGTAGATATGTCTCATCTTTAAATGTAATGCATCAAATATTACTGAGTCTAAGTTTCTTTTCAGACCAAGTAAAATACATCGATCCATGACTTCACTTGCTTATGAAAGGCTTTTGCAGCCCAATAATTAACTGTAACATAATTTTTTCGGCAAAATTGTTGGAGAGATTTTAAGCGTTGGACCCAAGAAAGATCATCTAAATTTTGAGCCCAATTCACATAGAAAAGTCTTATTGGGCTATGCCTTTTCTAATTCTATCCTTCCAGCTAAGGAAAGCACAAATATCATGGACTAAAGTCTGAAACAGCCCCAAAAGCCGCTATCACCAAAATCACCATATAATCCCGATTTTATCGATTTTCAGTGTTATTATGTTATTTTTGTTGATGATTTTTCACGATATTTGTGGATTTATTTTTTGCGTTGTAAGGATGAGGTAATCGTATGTTCACCTTGTTCAAGTCTGAAGTTGAGGCCTTACTTGGTCATAAGATCAAGATTCTTCGCACAGAGCACGGATGGTGGTGTAGAATACAAGCAAATCACTTGCACTTTCCTTTCTATTCTTCACTAAATATTGTGTCCACACAAGCCGCAACAAAATGGTGTCGTCGAGCGCAAACATTGTCATATTGTCAAATTGGCACTTACCTCCATAGCTCATTCACATGTTTCTGATCGGTTTTGAAATGATGTATTCAGTGGCGGATCCAAGAAGGATTAGGAGTAGGGACTTGTCTACTCCTGGATTTGAATTTTTTTTAGACTCAGTGCTATTTTATACTTGTGTCTATCTCTGGATGGATATAATGTTTACTTCTGGATTTAATTCACAGTCTAGTAGAAGAAAATTGTATGAAAAATAAAATTAGTTCGTCAGACTGATTTGTGTAAAAAAATAAAAAAAGAGGTATGTTGCTAAGGATATAAATATGTACATTGTTGTGATTAGTCGCGTCATAACTTGAATCACGTGTCTTGTTGTGCTCTGATTAAATTTGAAAGAATGATTATAGCATGCGAGTAGTCACAATATGTTAATCACGCCGTGGCCATGGCGCGTCGTGACAAGATGTGTCCAAATATAATCGGTCACGTTTGTCACATTTAACTATTTTTTTCATAATTTAAGTTAGTTTATTTAATATTTACCATTTGATCAAGATTTAATGGTCTTAATTATACGTGACATGTGTTGTGCCGTGACCAAATCTTTTGCGTGACGTGTCTTGTTGTGTCAAATTTTTAAAAAATAATATATTTCTTTATGTGTTATTGGACAAAAATAAAAATGCGTAGATTCTGAGTTATTGGTCCCGATTCAAAAGTCACTTCTATGTAATCTAGAAAATATTATGATCCTTCTAGGACATTTAATTTATAAAAAGTTGTATCTATTTTGAGAATTTTTTTTGAATAACAATTATTAAATAACTTAAAGTTTTTATTTTTTTTTCAAAAATAGATACAACTTTTTATAAATTAAATGTCCTAGAAGGATCATAATATTTTCTAGATTACATAGAAGTGACTTTTGAACCGGGATCAATAACTCGGAATCTACGCATTTTTATTTTTGTCCAATAACACATAAAGAAATATATTAATTTTTCTTACAGCCGCGAAAAATCCGGCCTGAAAAATATTAATCCGGATTATTTGTTGTAGTCTTTCTAATAAATCAAATTATATTGTATTCCATCTATTTTTAAAGAAATATATTCAATATTTCTAATATTTTAATACAAAAAATAAAAAAATAAAAAATTTCTGTTTAAAAAAAAAAAAAAAGTGGACCGCCCATTATATGGGCAGTTTGGTAATGGCATGAACCGCCCGTACGCTGGGCGGTTAGGGCATATATGGAAAAAATCCAAAAAATAGGTTATTTTTGTAATTTTTTTTTGGGGTATTAAAAAAAATGGCCGCTTTGTTTGATGCTATTTGTGATAAATATATCATGGTCCTCAATCATAAACGAATTTACCAGAAAAGAATTGTTGTAGGAATGCTGCTTATTTATTAAATGACATTATTAAAATTTAATTATATTCAAACCAAATGCTATAACGGATACCATAAATATCACATGACGTGATACTATTACCTAATCCAATAAAATACAATTTGAATTCTGAATATTAAAAGTCATGAATTGTGCAAAGGGATTTTAAGATGTGACACTCCTGACCTTCAAAAAAAAGATGTCACACTCCTAGTGGAGAAAACCGACATTTTATTTATGGTTTCTAAAAAGAATTCTATTTCCCTTGCGCATTATTATTTAAGTTTCTAAACAATTTTGGGTCATTTTTAGAAACTTAAATAATAATGCGCAAGGGAAATATAAGTTTTTTTTAGAAACCATAAATAAAAAAAATAGATTTTACCAAACCAACTTGATTGCTTTATACAAAAATTATAATAACTGAGATGCTATTTCAATCCTTTTTTTTGACCGAATTGTCATTTCAGTCCCAGCTGTTTTCACAAATCTTGAGAAGAAAAAAAACGTTGAAAAATTGTGAAAATATCTTAGACCGAATTGCCATTTCGGTTACGAAAAAAAATACAAGACCAAAATAACATATCAGTTCTCATGGGTTTTATAAAAAAAAAAATAATCATGTTAGTTTCATAAAAATATTTTATTTTTTAATTATGGTTTATAAAAAAAATTAAGGGAAATATGTCTCGGCTTCAACAATCGTTGCCGCTTCAAATCGGGCTAATACTATTAGTTACACTAATCAGACTGATAGTATTAGTCGTTTCTGAGTATTAGCATTTTTAATACGTTCGATATTAATTGTACATTCTCCACTGGGTACAAGTTAAACTGAGTTTTGAAACGGTTGTGCCATCATGTATAGTGTGTGCTAGTAGCGATAAAAAGGCCACGACCTAGAATCTAGAGTGGAACCAACTTTTTATTTAGGTGCCCACAAAATCAAGTGAATAAAGGCGCTTGCAATTAGAGATTGGTTTTGATTGTGATCTGTGCATCTCCATGCTGTCCTGTTCTGTTTGCACATTAAAGCAATTTGTGAAACTTTTGTCCGTTATTTCAAAAAGTTCCATGTACTTTTTTTCCCACTCAATAAACTAATTAATTATAATAAGTACTGTAGCTAGAGTCTAGAGAGAGCCTTATCTGCATAAGATTATTTAATGACATTTTTAGTGACAAGTCAAGCAGCAGGAGTCAATGATACATGAGTCATGTAAAAAAAAAAAACTTAACAGTTGCTATATCCCTATTTTGAAAATGAAATGATTTCATTAATAAGCCTACCACTTTCAAGTTAGGAAGGTTTAAGGTTGTCGGCTATTATTTTAATAAGGACACTCGGTCAATTAATTTATTTTGTATATCTATTTTCAATTTAAAGTTTTTAAGATGATCTCTCTTGTAAGCATCATCCTAAAGTAAACTACATTTTTTTCTTAAAACAATGTATATATACTAACTATCCAAGGTTTGTAACTTAGAGCATCTACATTCCTGAAACTATTAGAGTTTATAATCTAACGTGGCAGTTTCTAATTCAGTTTTAGGGATGTGAGAGATTTTCTTATTTAGAAATTATGCAGAAAAGTTTCTTATTAAGAAACTGTTTATAAACTCTATGTTGGCCAAATAATTGGCTCAAATTATTTCTCCTTTTTAATTTGTTGCTGACGTGGCTTAATAGAAACTCCAAAATGAGTTTCAAGGATGTGAGAGTTAAAAATTTTAAAGACCATAATTTCTAAAAGTAGTTAACAGTTATTTAGAAATCCCTTTGAGTTTTAGAGATGTAGATGCTCTTATAATTCATGGGTAGATTTAAGAAAAGAGAATGTTGGGAGTCAATTTACCTTTGATTATTTTAAATTTTTTGTTTGTATTTTTGTATGATTTTTTTTATATAATTTAGATAAAATATCTTATAATTTATAATTGTTAACTTGATAGTGTAAAATTGGGCTCTATTAGTAGTAGAGAAATATTATATGATTAATATGTATTTGATTCTCATAATTTAAAAGTTAAACTCTGTCCCCATTATAATTTATACATAAATTAACGAGTCAAGTTAATTGCACAAATGATCCTTAAAGTATCACCTGTTTATCATTTTCGGTACTTAGTGTTTGGAAAGTGTAATTTTAGTCCTTAAAGGATCATTTTTTATATCGATTAATCGACCATATACCGATTAATTGTTTGACGGTACTTCATCTATCTGACGACTGCATACCGTTATTTACAACACTGATCCTTTCTAAATATCACATGATCCACAAAGATTATGAAGATAGAAAATCGGAAGCGTATTTTTTTTTTTTTTTGACAAAAGTGGTATTTTACCACCGGTTCCATTACAAAACAAAAAATTTATACAACATGTCCAAAATAAAGCGCTAGCATACAATCCATCAACACCTAATAACCAAAAAAGTTATTAAAAAAACAAACTAACAACAAAAGCATACTAGACATAACATGAAATAATAATACTAAATAGAATCAGAAATGACTATATTATTAGAAGAGGAGGCACTAGCTGATAAAAATGAAATACTTGGCAGAATACCAACAACACAATCAATAGCATCAATAACGGCTCTGTCACTCAAATAATTAGAAATCGGAAGCGTATTAATGAAATAAAAAACAAACTCAATAAAAACAAGATAAATGCCGGTTCAATTTGTATCAAAATTCGCACTAAATATGATCAACATTTAAATTCATGTGTATCAAATATGCACGTAATCCTCATACATATTAGATGGTTTCGAATGAACATCGAACTACCTCCTATTTCTAAAGAGAGAGGTAGAGACTAGTGATTTGTTCAATCCATTCAAGATCGAACAAATTGTTGGAGACACTTTTCTCAGTGTTGTAAAAAACGTCCATTCAATCTGATTAATTGATTAATTAGTCATTGACGACGATCAAATTGTTATAAAATTTTTCAACTAATCGGTCATTTATTTTTAGTTATAACTGGTTATTTCTAATTATTTTGTTCCGTCTGAGAAGCTCATACCGTTATTCAACCCAGTACAGCTATATCATTTTATTTTGACAAATGGGGAGAGGATACCATAGCCGTACTAGGCTCAAGACAAGCTTATGCAGCCATTTCCATTAGACAGGCCTTTGACCTTGATCAGGAGCTATGCCCAAATATGGATTTCTCTGAAGACCCAGATGTTCTAAGTTGGAATTGGGAGCAAAAGGGTATTTACACGGCAAAATCATTCTATAGGGTAATGATCACAGGAGGTCGTGTGATATGTGAATTTCACAAAGTTTGGAAATATCCTATCCCCCTGACTGTCAGAATATTCATGAGGCTCTTGCTTCAATGTAAAATTCTCACGGGAGATGTCATGCAGAGAAGGAATTTTACTTGTTCAGTCAATTGCAGCATATGCACTGTTCGATGCATGGAGACGGCAGCCCATTTATTGTTTCATTGCCCGTATGCAGCTGAAATTTGGAACAAGATTTCTTCATACCTTGGAATTGCTATTATGCAATGCTCTGATACAGTCCAGGAAACATGGAGGGAATCGGCACGGATGCCTACCTTCGGACACGCAGAACAGAGGTGGAAGATCTTCTTCTCTTGTACTTGTTGGGCTATATGGCGATACAAAAACCTCAAAATTTTTGAAGGAAAATGGGTGCCAACAGATATGGTTGTCAACTGGGTGGTCCAAGAGGGGACACTATGGGAAAGGTGGTGCAAGGGCTAGCTAGAAAGAGTGAAGATGGTACCTGATAGAAGGTGCAGCCTGCTGTTTTTATTTTTTTTCTTGAGTTGATTTGGTGTGTGTATGCTCTGTTGTGGAAAGCTGTAACCGGATCCTATTTTAATACATAACACATCTGGCAGCCTCTGCCCGATTTTCAAAAAAAAAAAAAAAAAAACCCAGTACAGATGTCTTCAAAAATGATTAGTAGGAAAGCGAAAATTAAATTAATAAAGGTGGCGGATAGCGGTCCGATCTCCTTTGTTTCCCAGTCCCGCTGATCAACGGTCTAGAATTCATGCAAAAGAAGGCCTCCACCGTCCACGTGAATAACGTTCCTTCTCTTATGATTTTGCTGTAGCGCTTTCGTGTGAAACCAAAATGTTGCGGATAGATATCTCAAAATAATGTAAATGCTGCAGACTTTCTGCCGCTCAGAGTTTACAGATAAAAATGAAAACTGATCAGAACCGTTTGATGAATAAGCAATCACAGATCTTAACGCGAATTGACATGGAAGATGGCGTCGATCTGAAGTTTCAAATCTGGAGTCAATAGGTAACGGAATATATTATGTTTAGATCAGAACCGTCCGATTAGAATACGGATCAATAATGTTCGAGGTAGAATGCACGGAACTTCTTTAACATTCGTGCGGATTTTGGAGTGTCCCGATCTTAAATTTAGGGGGAATTTCATGTATACCCTTCAAAAACCTAGAAATTACGTATTGCTTCCTAAAATTTATAATATCACATTTACCCTTTTAAAGTTAAAAAACTCAAAAATTTATCAAACTTATTGTTTTTTCTGATAATTTTCATTTTAAATTTATAAATTATCCATTTTACCCTTTATTTAAAATATTCACCCTCCCCTCTCTCTATCTAGATGCTTAAGCTACTAATGCATGATGTTTAAGCAAGTTGACCATGCTTGTTAGGTGATTGAGGATATGAAAAAAGACAGCTGTGACCCCAACTTGTATACTTAAATAATCCTAATTAATACGGATGTCAGGTGTTGCCAGTACATTAGAGAAGGCCCTCTCTTACTTCAACGAAATGTTTTTGAGAGGCCACCAACCAAACCTCACATGCTTCAACGCACCATATATACTTCAAGTGCTTTCAAAAAATGGAAAGGTTGAAAAAGTAATTTTTCTTTTCTCCAACATGGATCAAAGGGAGTACATACCAAATGAATTCAAATATACACTGGTATTAGATGCCTTGGTAACTGCTGGACAGATTTATCGGCTAAATGATTTTACACATGAATTATGCTTAATTGTTCTGGATTCTGTTGACTATTGTCTTTTTGGTGGGTGGTTTTATGCATGGTTGGCCTTGTGTGTATTACTGTATCCAATGATTGATTAGTGTTAATTTTGATATGTTACTGGGTACCATTTTCAGATGGTAATTCAAGACCAAATTCATCTAAAAATTTCCATCTCATTTAAATATGTTTATCGTGCAATTATCACAGATTATTAAACCCAAAGTAATGATCAACTTTACCTTAATGTCAGCTGGTATACCGGCTTTACAGCACATGGCTACATATATGAAAGTAATCATGGATAACATGATTTTTTTGTTTTTTGAGAAATTTGGCAGTCTTCCAAATGATTTTGTTTCCATAAAAGTTTCACATCATCCTAAGCTAATTACAAATCAAGAGTTACTGGGACCACACTTCTTTTTAGGAGAATTATTTATACAGCATGCATGGTACTGTTCCACCCACGTAAACCAGTAACTGCCTCCAGATTACATCATCTGTACTACCTTAGGCCACTAACAGAGCTTTTGCAATAGAGTAACCTTCCCTCCCGAATCATTCTGTCTGGTATCCGCTGAAAATCTAGTCGTTCCTGTCTCCAAATGAACGAGGTGCATTTGAGATTGTGATCCCCTTGGGTAGCCAGGTTTTGCATTAGCGAGTCATACCCATGTTTCTGACATGGATGATCTAAGCCTCAGCAAGCTCTTCCCCAACGTTGTAGTTACATGTCCCCGGACCTCCTGTGCAAAAGGGCATGAGAGGGAGAGGGGGAGGACGTTAATTTTTTTTTTTTTTTTAACAAAGGGTAAAATGGATAATTTATAAATTTAAAATAAATTTTACTAGAAAAGACAATAAGCTGGGTAGATTTGTGAGTTTTTTAAAATTTAGAAGGACAAATATGATATTATGAATTTTAGAGGGGGCAATACGCAATTTAAAGGTTTTTGAGGGATATACATGAAATTTAATTTCTGCTAAAATTTATATAACTAGTTCCCACCTTCCATTCAATCCGTCCCATAATTTGCTCCTTCAACCCTTCCCTTCTACTCCAATCTTTATTCCACTCTGCTCTACACTCTTCTCCTTTCAATTCCTCTTTTTATCCTCCAAAAAAAATGTCAGATCTCACCACAATTCTCTATCTTTTTCTATTCCTTTCACCAGTTTTCGTCCTCTCAGATGACAATTACAATGCTTTAATCTATGCGGACTGTTCACTGCTGCGTTACAATCCGGGTTCACCCTATGAGTCCTTGGTCAATTCGTCGCTTGCCTCTCTCATTAACTCGGCATCATTAATGCCTTATTCTAACTTCACCTCTCCATCTATATCTCTATCGGCTCAGTACCAATGCCGTCCCAACCTTTCCGCATCAAGCTGCTCTTTTTGCCTCCAAACAGCTGTCTCACAGCGCTCTGCACTTTGTCCCTCAGCTGTCTGTGCTACTATTCAGCTCCGTGCTTGCTTAATCCAGTACTTTTTATGTCAATTCTTAAATTTACAATTTAGCTTTCAAATTGATCATGGTAACGAAAATTCAGACGATCAAAATAATGAGCAAAAACTGGGGTTGAATTAAAGGGATTTTTTTGTTTTGAATAACATAGATATAGCAATGAACCATTTATCGGAAAACTAGATACAACACTACAATATGAAAAGTGTGGTGCACCAGCTGCGTCATACAGCGGCGACGTACTTGGCATGAGGGATGCAGTGCTTGGAGCAATTCAGGCATCTAGCGACAATTATCGGATTGGTGGAGCCGGGTATCTACAGGCCGAGTCACAGTGTATTGGAGACTTGGATATACAGGAATGCTCTGAGTGCATCACAGTTGCGGTGTCACGAGTGATGTATGCATGTGCGTATGCCGCTGTGGGAGAGGTATATCTTGTCAAGTGCTATGCAAGGTATTGGACTAACGATGGTTACAACCCTTCACCTTCTTCACCCTCTTCGCCCTCTTCGCCTTCTTCACCCTCTTCACCCTCTTCGCCTTCGCCTTCTTCACCCTCTTCGCCTGAAGAAAAGAGTAAGTTGTTGATTTTAATTTCTCTTCATAATTGGTGATTTCATAATTTTCATTTTCATATTTCATTGGTGTCATGGTACAAGTTAAACAGGGTTTTGAAACGGTTGTGCCATCATGTATATATAGTGTGTGCTAGTAGCGATAGAAAGGCCACATCATAGAATCTAAAGTGCAACCAACTTTTTATTTAGGTGCGCACAAAATCAAGTGAACAAAGGCGCTTACAATCAGAGATTAGTTTTGATTGTGATTTGTGCATCTCTATACTGTACTGTTCTGTTTGCACATTAAAGAAATTTGTGAAACTTTTGTCCGTTATTTCAAAGAGTTCCATATACTTTTTTTTCCTCTCAATAAACTAATTAATTATAATAAGTAATGTAGCTAGAGTCTAGAGAGAGCCTTATCTGCATAAGATTTTTTAATAACATTTTTAGTGACAAGTCAAGGGAGCAGGAGTCAATGATACATCAGTAATGTCAAAAAAATTACTTAACAGTTGCTGTATCCTTATTTTGTAAATATATTTTCAATTTGAAGTTTTTAAACTGATCTCTCTTGTAAGCATCATCCGAAAGTAAACTACATTTTTTTCTTAAAATAATGTATACTAACTATCCAAGGTTTATAAATTATAATTCAGGGGCAGATTTAAAAAGAGAGAATGTTAGGAGTCAATTTACCTTCAAATTTTTTTTTTGTATGATTTTCTATATAATTTAGGATAAAATATCTTATAATTTATAATAATTAACTTGATAGTGTAAAATCAACCTCCATTAGTAGTAGAAAAATATTATATAATTAATATGTATTTTATTTTCATAATTCAAAAGTCAAACTCCCCATTATAATTAATACGTAAATTAACGAGTTAATTGCACAAATGATCCTTAAAGTATCACTTGTTTATCATTTTCGGTATACTTAGTGTTTCGAAATTATGATTTTAGTCCTTAAAGCATCAATCTTGTATCATTCTGATCTTTAAATTTTTAAAAATTACCATATTAGTCCTTAAAGTATCACTATTTATATATGTTTTATGATTCATAACATTTACTATTTTTTATCAGATTAGTCCTACCTTTATCACTGGTGAGAAATATTTTTTTATGAAGATTCACTTTCCCATCCATGTCAAAATTCTATTTGCGGTAAGATATGTAAATATAGTTTTTAATTGATATTTGATGCCATACATACACGATAGCTTCGATAGATAAATATCATTTTTATCAATATAAACGTACGTAGAGCAAATTTAGTTGAAATTAAAAGAAATTGAGGATCAAAATGAAACTTTAAGAATCAAAATGATAAACGAATAATGTCTGACCTTAAAACGACACCTTTAAAATTAAAAAAAAAAAACCGAAATGATAAACAAAGAATATATTAAAGACCACTAATGTAATTTACACTAAATAAACTTATAACCAGCCAACCATGCATATAAACAGAATATATAATGAAAATTGCAATTGAAATCACGGATGCCAACCGACAGAGAGGCCGTCATTGTCATGGCACATGCAGAGTAGGAATGCGGGACATCGAATGGGACAAAGTGTAGTTGCAAACAAAGAGATTTGGTAGCAGTTTCTAATTGAATATTGTCACTTGGCCTATAATTGTGCTGCAGCAAATGCAACGTGGTATATCTGTGCAGTAGGTATCTGGTCTTGTCACTCTTGTGGAGGGAGAGGAATAAAACATTCTTCTCCAACAAGAGACGACCGGTGTCAATATTATTAAATGATAAGTCTCTTGATATATTCTTTTGGGCCAACAATTTTTAGATTTGCAAATTTTGTGATAGGTTTTTGTATTTTGTTGGCGGCTATCTTCACTAGTTAGGTAGCAGGGACTCCACTAGTGAGGCGGAGTATTAAATTATAGTTTGTAAATCAAAATTTTTTTTATCAATATATTGTTGGTTGGTGACAAACTTTGCAGCTAACCTTTAAAAAAAAAAAACTGTGCTGCAGCGATGCTAGTTAAATAATTAACTGCTCTATCGTTCTCTCATCACTTTGTGCATCAACATCATGCACTAGCTCCAAATCCAACGGCTGTGCCTCATTCAACGGTGGTTGCCATTTGCCAACTACTGTCATGCTTGTTTTTTTTCCCAAGTATTTTTTTTATTGTCAATCAATGATAGCCCCCACATTTGCTCTATATATATAAGGTCTTCGTAGGAATGAACATTTGATATAATTAAGTACATCAAATGCCCTGTAATCATAAGACTTAAACATTAAAAAAAGATCTTGCATTGTAAGATGTGTTAACAATCAAAGAAAACATATCAAATATGTCATATACAGAACTTAAACATTTTCAAAAAAAAAATCTTGCATTGTAAAATGATTTTCTAGTTATATATTATATATATATAAGAGTCAGTATTTAATCTAATATCTTAAGATAGCACCTCCGAGTGTGATCGAGCTAGGTTAAAACTTAACCTTTTTTATAAATATATATATATATATATATATATATATATATATGCGGTTGGCTAAGATCAAAGTGGTAGTTCCTGAGCTTTGGTGCTACCAATTTGTTTTTCAATTTTCAAAGTTCAAATAGTCGATCCGAACCGTTCAAGTTGTTCTCCATATTAAATTGTGCTTGGAGACCAAATTTTACATTTTTCTGAATGTTTTTACTATTTATTAAGCCACTTTCAAAATTGCTGATCCAATAATGGCTTAACAAAACAGTAAAATCAGAAACCACCGTTGGATTAGCTATTTTCAAAGTGGCTTAATAAATAGTAAAAAAAATTCAGAAAAATGTAAAATTTGGTATCCAAGCACAATTTAATATGGAGAACAACTTGAACGGTTTGGATCGACATTTTGAACTTTGAAAATTGAAAAACGAATTGGTAGCACCAAAGCTTAGGAACTACCACGTACTTTGATCTTAGCCAACCTATATATATATATATATATATATAAGAACATTTTCTAATTACACAACTGAATAAACATATTTATGTTTTGGCCAAGAGTTACTGTAATCGTGTGTGTATTTATTAGATGATAACCGCATGAAGAAAATTATTCTTCTTAATAATGATCCTTTTAATCATTATCTTTTTGTACTTTTCATTTGTTTATATAAACATCAGACAAACGGAGAAGAAAACGGAGAAGACAACGGAGCAGACAATGGCGGATCGTAGAAAAAACCTTTACTCTTACAACAGGAGGGCTAAGTACTGCTGCTCTCATAACTGGCGTCATCTATTTCATAAGAAGACATGAACCTGAATCTAAACCTGGATGTGAACGCGAATGCGAATCTCATCAATCTGAAAATGGTTAGGATCCATTTTTCTCCTGTTCATCTTTTGAGTTTCTAATCACTTAAATTATTATCAATTTTAGGTACGTAATTGACGCATTATTTATCAAGAAAAGTTAATAATTAGGAACTTTTATAGACATGCATTTGACGAATTGATTTAATAATTTCACAAAATAAACCTAAATTTGATATTTTTTTTTCCTAAGATATCCAACATAATTGCATATATAATCCCAAAAATATATTGATACGCTCTATCTCTGTAACATTCTCTCACGTCGATTTTTTTTAATTAATTATCTTTAATTAATTATCGATAAACAGAGGAACATAATATTCATATTGATTGTAGAACGTAATAAATAAATAATGTAAATGCCATAACATTTTTTTAGGTATGTAAATAAATTATTTTGGATGCAATAAATAATAATTAAATAATAACTATAACTTATAATTAATTACGAGTCCAAACTAGAATAAAGAATTAAGTTAGAAGTGTACAATTTTAAACTACAATTATTAAAATAATTAAGAGGCCCAAACATGAATTAATCCATCAGATTAGATACTAACATATTGTAATTAATTAAGAACCTAGCCCACAAATCCAAAAATAACTTCCTAATCAATTTGCTAAACCTAATTTAACTCTTTTTAACCCCAACCCCAACTCCAATGACCGCCGTTCCCTCTATTTTCCTCTCTAAACCAAATCTTTTTTTTTTCCCTCTCTCCTGAGCTTCCTGTTCAAGCTAGGTACAAATTTCATTTCATCAAGATAAATTACAATTCTTGCTTGGATAAAAAATAAAACAGATTCTTAGAAACATGTTTATCATTCTTTATATTATTTTATGTTATTTTTCTATTATTTTCTTTCTTTTAGTTCTTCTTTTCATTTTATTTAAATATTTAACGCATAATCTGAACTATAGCCAGTGCAAGACACTTACAAGGATCAGGTTACCATGACAACTCCAAAAAATTCCTTTCTAAATAAGTCCTCCATTTTAAAATTTTAGATTTTCTTGATAATAGATATATAATACCTTACTTCTCAATCGAATTTAATATAGCTTGTTTAAAATATTGGATTGTTGTCTCAACAGAATTTAATATAGCCTGTTTATTCAACAATTCATTTAAATTAATATACTTAGGTCTCCTATATTGAATAAGACTTATTAAATGATTTAAACCGTCTTCATTCAATTATTTTCATTTGTTTCTTGTCGCAGCCGAAATTAATATATTTTCTTTATTCAACCATTCATTTAATTAATAGAATTAAGCCTTTTTTTTATATATATAATCTGTTACCTACATAAATTGGTTGAAGTATTTAGGGACTAATTCTTTTATTAATTAATTCTTCGATTTAATTATTCGACGTTTGAATGTTAATGATTTCTTTTTCTGGTGCCTTTATTCTCTACTAGGAATTTTAATGAGTATATGTTTTCGATTAGTGTATCTCTATTATCTTTTTAACTCTAATGAATATTTATTATCCTTTTAAAATTCTGAAATTCCAGGAGAATGCAAGATAGAGATTGACGGCTGCCCTTCACCAACAGGTGCGGGTTCCCAGACTTTTCTAAAATTATATACCTTTTCAGCTATTTACATTTATATTGCATTACTTAAGAGATATTGTTCAGCCAGTTCCTCTATTTAATTAATTTGCCAAACCCAATATAACTCCTTTTAACCCCAACCCCACCAACGGCTGTTGCCTCTATTTTCCTCTCTAAAACCAAATCTCTTTTATTTTTTTCCTCTCTCTTGTGTTTTCTGTTCAAAGTACAAATTTTATTTCATCTAGATAAATTACAATTCATACTTGGGTAAAAAATAAAACAGATGCCTACAAACATGTTTATCCTTCTTTATATTATTTTATTTTCTGTTCCTTTTATATTATTTTCTTTCTTTTAGTGGTTATTTTCATTTTATTTAAATATTTAACGCATAATCTGAACTATAACCAGTGCAAAACACTTACAAGGGTCATGTTACGATGATAACTCCAAAAGAAACCATAGATGATTCTATTATTTATGCTTCTTTCACAATTAATTTTTCCTTCTCTTAATATAAAATGATTAGTTTTATCAATATATATCTATATGCATATATTAAGAGATGATATTATAATTTTCATTTCTGAAACCATTTAATTACCATACTCTTACCAATTGTAATAAGTACTCTAGTAAATATATGAAATTGGGAATTTTCTAAATATTTTCAAGGGCATATGTCTATATAAATAAATAATTAGAACATGATAGTTACCATAAATAATACTTCTTTTCAATTTTACTTCTCATATTTTCAATTAACAATTCAGAGTCATTCCTTTTCCATTTATTTATTTTCTATACATAATACACTTACTTTATATTGATAAATATATATACTGACAACTAATAAAGATGCATTTATAAACTTGTCACACAATTCAGAGGTCCCGATTTATATTAGTAATATATATTTTTATATAAGTAATAAGATTCCTTTCTAAATTAGTCGTCTATTTTAAAATTTCAGATTTTCTTGATAATAGATAATACCTTACTTTCGCTCAACCGAAATTTAATATATAGCTTGTTTAAAATATTGGATTGTTTTGTATCAACAGAATTTAATATAGCTTGTTTATTCAACAATTCATTTAAATTAAGAGAAATATTCTGGTACCCCGAGCCATTATACCAGAGCGCGTCCTCCAAGTAATTTAACAGAAAAACCTTTCAATATTGTCTAACTTCCATCTCCAGTGCTAATATCCAAACAATTAAAGCTATGCTTATAACATTTTAAAATGTTACTCGCAAGCATATAAACATCTGTCTGAAAGCATTTTTAGATAGTTTTAACTCTCAACTACTTTTGTCTTCAAGCCAAAAAATGAAATAATCTTTTCACCCACTCATTTTCATTTTTTTCTCTGATCATTATAAATTATTTTCCTGACGATCTGTGATTAATTTTACGAATAAAAAAATACGAACATTTTCTATTCGATTTTATCTTTTAAATAAGATTCATGAAGAAATATTTTATAGTTATTTTAAAGTCATTTATTTTTTTAAAGTATAACTTATGAACACTTTCAATTTTCAAGTTTTTAAATCTCAGTCAACAACCATTAAAATTTTCAAGGCTTTGTACATTATGTTTATATGTTTTGTAAATGAGATTTGTAAATGCAGTGTTATTGTTGAGGCTTATATGCTTTGAAGTGTTATTGTTGAGGTTTAAATTATTTGTACATGAGATTAATTTATATGTTTTATTCTAGAGTTTTAAAGTGTTATTAATGAGGTTTATATGCTTGTAAATAGAAGTTTAAAATATTTTGAAGCAAAATAAAATAATTGAAATTCAAAGAGATTTAAAGTGGTAAAAAAAATTACAACACAAATATAACTCGAAAGTTGTTATTTATGGATTCATTTGAAAGAGAAAATCGGATAGGAAACGTTCATATTTTTAGATTTGCAAAATTCATCCTGGATCGTCGAGAAAATACATGAGAATGATTAGAGAAAAAATTAAAAAAACTGGGTGAAAGGAATATTTCTGTTTTTGGCTTGAAAACAAAAGTAGTTAGGAGTTAAAGCTATACATATTTAGAATTTTAATGTTTGCAAATAGAGGTTTAAATGCTTGCGAATAACATTGTAAAATGTTATAAATAGAGTTTTAAATGTTTGGATATTATTGCTGGAAATGAAAGTTAGATAACATTAGAAATTATTTCTGTTAAACTACTTGGGAGATACATCTGAAAATTTTATTTGGGATACATTTATCAGACTCCTTAAATTAATATATTTAGGTCTCCTATATTGAATAAGACATATTAAATGATTTAAACCGTCTTCATTCAATTATTTTCATTTGCTTCTTGTCGTAGACAAAATTAATATATTTTCTTTATTCAACCATTCATTTAATTAATAGAATTAAGCCTCCTAGATTGAATAAGCCTTTTTTAATATATATAATCTGTTACCTACATAAATTGGTTGAAGTATTTAGTGACTAATTCTTTTGTTAATGCTTCGATTGAATTATTCGAGGTTTGAATGTTAATGATTCCTTTTTCTGGTGCCTTTATTCTCAAATTCTGAAGTTCCAGATGAACGCAATCAGTGTAATCACAAGACGTGTAATGACTGCCCTTCAACAACAGATCAGTGTAATCACAAGACGTGTAATGACTGCCCTTCAATAACAGGTGTGGGTTTCCAGACTTTTGTAAAATTGTATACCTTTTCAGTTGTTTACGTTTATATTGCATTACTTATTATAGATTGTTTTGCGAATTTTGTATGTTGCATCGAAGCGTCCACTGACTTTTGTTAGATCCCTAATGAATGGATTGGATCTCTCCGCATTTGATCAAATGGATTTAAATGAACTGTACCATATGAGCATGACATTAGAACATGGAAAAGAAATGAATGAAAATAAGTTAATTAAATGTACCACTGAAAACGTTCGTCTAGTGAACAATAAGATAATGCACCACATATAACGTTTGTGGTGATCAGTGAATAGTAGAATAATGCACTGCAGATAATGTTCGTGGTAGCTAGTCAGTGAACAATAAGATAACACACACCACATATAGCGTTGGTGGTGTTTAGTGAATGGTAGCCAACGAATAATAAATTAACGCACCACATATAACATTCATGGTCGTCAATGAATAATGTATCATGATCAAAGTGATGGTCAATGAATAGCATTGTTTATGTACTTATAGCATGGTAGAGTAAATTTAGACTACATTGTCAGGAATAATTGCAATTTTGCATTATCATATTGTGAGATTTAAAGGAGCTGGATTTTACAAATCTTCGGGCTAGAACTAAATACCGCACTGAGAGAATGTTCGATCTCTCACCCATTTCACTTTATTTATGTGGATTCCAGGTAATGACTAAAACATAGAATTAATTCATAGTGATTAATTTTACGAATATAAAAACATGAACATTTTCTATTTAGTTTTATCTTTTAAATAAGATCCATGAAGAAGTACTTTTAAATTATTTTAAAGTCGTTTTTTTTTTTAAAGTAAAACTCATAAACACTTTCAATTTTCAAGTTTTTAAATCTCAGTCAACAACTATTAAAATTTTCAAGACTTTGTACATGATGTTTATATGTTTTGTAAATGAGCTTTGTAAATGCAGTGTTATTGTTAAAATTTATATGCTTTGAAGTGTTATTGTTGAGGTTTAAATTATTTGTACATGAGGTTAATTTATATGTTTTATTCCAGAGTTTTAAAGTGTTATTAATGAGGTTTATACGCTTATAAACAGAGATTTAAAATATTTTGAAGCAAAATAATAAAAAAAAATTGAAATTCAAAGAGATTTCAAATGGTAAAAAAAATTACGACACAAATATAACTCGAAAGTTTTTATTTCTGGATCTCATTTGAAAGAGAAAATCGGATAAAAAAACGTTCATATTTTTAAATTGGCAAAATTCATTATGGATCATCAAGAAAATGCATGAGAATGATCAAAGAAAAAAATTAAAAAAACTGGGTGAAAGAAATATTTCCGTTTTTGGTTTGAAAACAAAAATAATTAGGAGTTAAAACTATACATATTTAGAATTTTAATGCTTGCAAATAGAGATTTAAATGCTTGTGAATAGCATTGTAAAATGTTATAAACAGAGCTTTAAATAATTGAATATTAGCTAGTGCCGGAAATGAAAGTTAGATAACATTAGAAGTTTTTTCTGTTAAACTAGTTGGAAAATATGCTCGGAAATTTTGTTTGAAGTACAATTATCAGGCTCCTTAAATTAATATATTTAGGTCTCCTATATTGAATAAGACTTATTAAATGATTTAAACCGTCGTCATTCAATTATTTTCATTTGTTTCTTGTCGTAGCCGAAATTAATATATTTTCTTTATTCAACCATTCATTTAATTAATAGAATTAAGCATGCTAGATTGAATAAGCCTTTTTTTTTATATATATAATCTGTTCCCTACATAAATTGGTTGAAGTATTTAGTGACTAATTCTTTTGTTAATTCTTCAATTTAATTATTCGACGTTTGAATGTTAATGATTTCTTTTTCCGGTGCCTTTATTCTCTACTAGGAATTTTAATGAGTATATGTTTTCGATTAGTGTATCTCTATTATCTTTTTAACTCTAATGAATATTTATTTATCTTTTTAAAATTTTGAAATTTTAGGAGATTGCAACACGCATAATGACTGCTGCCCTTCAACAACAGGTGCGAGTTCCCAAACTTTTCTAAAATTATATACCTTTTCAGTTGTTTACGTTTATATTGCATTACTTATCATAGATTGTTCGGCCGTTTTTTCTATTTAATTAATTTGCTAAATGTAATTTAACTCTTTTTAACCCTAACTCCAACCCACCGACAACTGTTCCCTCTATTTTCCTCTCTAAAACAAAATCTCTTTTTTTTTTCCCCTCTCATGTGCTTCATGTTCAAGGTACAAATTTTATTTCATCTAGATAAATTACAATTCTTACTTTGGTAAAATAATAAAACAGATGCTTAGAAACATGTTTATCCTTCTTTATGTTATTTTATTTTCTGTTCTTTTTATATTATTTTCTTTCTTTTAGTTGTTCTTTTCATTTTATTTAAATATTTAATACATAATTTGAACTATAACCAGTGCAAGACACTTACAAGGGTCATGTTACGATGACAACTCCAAGAAAAAACCATAGATATTCTAATAGTTGAAGTAATGATAATTTTGAATCTCATACATTGATTCTATTATTTATGTTTCATTCGCAATTCATTTTTCCTTCTTTTAATATAAAATGATTAGTTTTATCAATATATATATATATATATATATATATATGAAAAGGGTTCAAATGCACCCAAATTTTTGTGCATCCAAATGCACTCTATCTTTCAAATTATTTTTCTCCGTTTTCAAAGTCCGAATAGTCAATCCGAACTGTTAGATGCGATCTATATATTAAGATGTGCTTGGATACCAAATTATATATTTTTTGGAATTTTTTCACTATTTATTAAGGCACTTTGAAAAATCGCTGATCCAATGGTCCAGAAAATGTAAAATCAACGATTTTCAAAGTGGCTTAATAGATAGTAAAAGAATTCCAAAAAATGTAAAATTTGGTCTCCAAGCACATCTTAATATATAGATCGCATCTAACGGTTCGGATTGACAATTTGGACTTTGAAAACGGAGAAAAAGAATTTGAAAGATAGAGTGCATTTGGGTGCACAAAAATTTGGGTGCATTTGAACCCTCTCTCTCTCTCTCTCTCTATATATATATATATATATGAGGAGGGTTTCAATGCCTCATTTTTTTTATACCTCATCATACCTCATATTTTATATATTTATTTTCTTCATATTCAAAGTCTAAATTGTCGATCCGAACCGTTCAACATAATATCCATACTAAAATATAGTTAGGGATGAAATTTTATAATTTTTAAAAAAAAATTTACTATTTTTTAAGATGGGTAGAAAATAACTGTTTTTGAACCATTCAAAAAACAGTGATTTTGTACCCATCTTAAAAAATAGTAAAAAAGTTTCAAAAATTATAAAATTTCATCCCTAACCATATTTTAGTATGGATATTATGTTGAACGGTTCAGATCGACAATTTAGACTTTGAATATGAAGAAAATGAAGATATAAAATATGAGATATAAAAAAAATGAGGCATTGGAACCCTCATATATATATATATATGGTCCGGCTAATTTGCTCCCGGCAGCATTTTAGCTGGAGGTGCTGCTGCCCTTTTTTTATTTTCTAATGTCCAAATAACAAATCGAAATCATTACATGTTTAATCTATATTATAATCTACTTGGAGACCAAATTTTACATTTTTTGAAATTTTTTTACTATTTATTAAGCTGGTTTGAAAACCACTGATTTCAATAAATTTTTGCAGCATTGAAATCAGCAGTTTTCAAACTAGCTTAATAAATAGTAAAAAATTCCAAGAAATGTAAAATTTTGTCTCCAAGTAGATTATAATATAGATTAAATATTTAATGGTTTGGATTTATTGTTTGAACATCACAAATTATGATATTGCCCCGGCAGCACCTCCGCTGAAATGCTGCCGGCAACAATTTAGCCGTGCCATATATATATATATATGGAGTGGCTAATATCAAAATGTTTACACCACGCCTCCCATGCAATCAAGTCATTTTTTGATTTTTAAAGTCCAAAAAATCGATCCAAACAATTAGATGTGATTTCTGTATTAAAATGTGCTTGGAGTTTTTTTACTATTTATTAAGCTACTTTGAAAATCCCTGATCCAACGGTGACTTAACCAAACAGTAAAATCAGAAGCTACTGTTGGATCAGCGATTTTCAAAGTGGCTTAATAAATAGTAAAAAAATTCCAAAAAATATAAAATTTGGTCTCCAAGCACATTTTAATATGGAGATCACATTTAATGGTTTGGATCGATCATTTGGACTTTAAAAATCAGAAAATGACTTGTTTGCACGGGAGGCGTGGTGCAAACGTTTTGATATTAGCCACCCTCTCTCTCTCTCTATATATATATATAGATATAGTTCTTGGCTACTCTATTTCCATAAGCATATGAGAGCATATGCTTATAAGTCATTTTTGTGTTTTGAATGTCCAAATAGTTGATCTGAACTGTTAGATGTGATCTCTATATTGAAATGTGCTTGGAGACCAAATTTTACATTTTTTTTTCTGAATTTTTTTTACTATCTATTAAGCCACTTTGAAAATCGTTGATCCAACGGTGGCTTAACAAAATAGTAAAATCAGAAGCCATAGTTGGATCAGTAATTTTCAAAGTGGCTTAATAAATAGTAAAAAAAATTCAGAAAAATATAAAATTTGGTCTCCAAGCACATTTCAATATAGAGATCACATCTAATGGTTCAGATTGGCTTTCTGGATTTTCAAAACGAAAAAATGACTTATAAGCATATACCCTCATATGCTTATGCAAGTAGAGTAGTCAACCTCCTATATATATATATATATATATATAGAGAGAGAGAGAGAGAGAGAGACTAACGTGCATTCGTATGCATACGGTCCAAATTTAAAATTTTAAAATCCAAAATGTCGATCTAAACTGTTCATCTTGTTCTCCATATTAATATGTGCTTGGAGACCAAATTTTATATTTTTCTAAATTTTTTTACTATTTATTAAGCCACTTTGAAAATTATTGATCCAACGGTGGCTTAACAAAACAATAAAATTAGCAGCCACCGTTGGATCAACAATTAGGATTTGGCTAATATGCTATGGGTTGCATAGTGGAGATCATGGGGGACCTCACCTATGTCTTTGCCAAAGATAACATATCTATCTAGAATTCACGACCTTCTAGAAGGCTTCTGCCAATTTTAGCATCAACGGTGTGCAATCTGATCACCACAAAACAGTCCATGGATCGTGCGATATAGGGCTAGGTCACATGCAGTGTAAGTTTGGCCGCACAGTTTCTGAATTAGTGTATTTTCTTGATATTTCATTATTTTGCATATTGTGCACTTTGTATAAGATGTTTGCATGCTCCATGAAACGCCTGGTTTAGACGTCATCTTTGAAAGTCTCTCAAATTCAACACTTTTGCTCTATTTTTGTCCTATTTTTGCAACTTTCTCCAATACCTATCAAAATCACCTAAAAACACATTTGCGGTAAATAATTCAGGAAAATAGTTACTTTGCATTTCCTTTTCATCATTTTCTTGAAGAAAAGATAGTGATTTTCACTATATGTTTTTGCGTCATCAATATGGCAGGTAAGTTTGCGAAGAAATCCATCTAATTCAAAATCATAATGTTAATGTAGAAGCTTATTGGATGTCACTAGATAGATCATAAGTTTAGGTCCGGTAACCAATGTGTGTACGATATCTAGATTGTTGTTGGATTTTAATGTCGGGAAAGCTTGTCCCACCAATTATCTCATGCTAAGGCTTTCATCAAAGGATCCCGATCAGCTAAAACCTGCGCTAAAGTACCTTTACTTGGCTCACTGTTTTTGTAAACCATTCAACCAATTGTCATTTTTGTTCCCTTAATTTAGACATGGCCAAGAATGACGATGGACATGGAGAAGACTCCTGGAAGATCGATATCTATTCCCCAGGATATCCATGGACATTCCTAGAGGCCGAAACTACCACTATCTTGTCCAAAGCTGATCTAGAGGCCGCGGACTGTATCCGTAAACTTATGGCCAAAATTTAGTATATTGACTGCGCATATCTTTATGCATACTTAGTACTTATTGTTAACTTGATATACTATATTTTGTTGGAAAGACACCACTAAGATTCACGTTCAACAGCCAAAGTGTGAAGTGTGCTTCATTAAAGGATACAAAAATGCTAAGCTCCTGAGGAGCCGACAAGGGTGACCAATAAGGTCTAGTCAACAATAATGTCAAGGATAAGGTTGCGGCGACGACAAGCTAACCCAATGGAATTCAAAAAGATAGAAAACATTCTTTGAAGAAGACCAAGGCGTGAGCAACTATCGAGAACAAACATAAACGAGTTAAACACATTGCGAAAAAAAACTTGGGATTGGGACTACCGCCGATTAGTGAGAATGAGCCATATCTCAGTATTGCAGTAATGGCTCTTACTGTCTCTGTGCTTCAATACTAGTGGATGTAACAACTCAAGCTGTGAAGCCAGACAAAAAATGCATTTTTCTTATAATCATTTTGTCAATAAATATATATATTCGATAATTTGTATGAATTGTACTTATTATTCTTGACTTTATTACAGGAAAACCACTCTGGTACCACTATGGGTACCCACTCTGGTGCCACTCTGGGTACCCACTCTGGTACCACTATGGGTACAATTTAAGAACAAACCACTCTTCTACTCCACAAGATGACGGATCGACCGAGAAGTGAATGGATCTTTTGTAAGAGGTTTATTTTAAAAAGTATACTTATGTTTTGGGTAAAATATAATCGTTGTTTTGGTGATATGATTAAATAAATATACCCCCAAGTTGCAGGAGAGTAATAAAATTGTGATGTAACATTTGTAGAGTGATTTGTCGAGATATGTTTCTTGACCACCCTTTTAAACAATTTATTTATATTAATGATTTTATGATCTGTATTTTTTGTATCTTTTGACATTAATATTTTATGCTTTTATCAAGAAAGTATATTTTCATTACCTCGTGACCTTGATAGATTAGTATTCTTGTTACCCCTTAAGGTTTTCGCTTATATATTGTTATGAGATCATTTTGTCTAGGTGCCTTTTTGTGTAAGGTTTATTTTTGTTACCCTTGGGGTTTTCGTTTAACCTTGTGTTCGAGCTCTTACAATCGAAATGATATGTTAATAGTGGTTTTGTATGTTCGTTATCCCAAAGAATTTTTTTTTTTGTATTTTTTGTTATCTCGTAGTAGTTTTGTTCATAGTTTTCTCGAATATAAAGTGATGACCAGGCTCATTTAGATAGTGAATTATGTAGAGTTTTGGCTTAGATTTTGTCTTGTTTTCTCACTTTTATATTTAATTATTATGTGAAATAGGTTATTATTAGCCAACTTTGTGTTTTAGCTCAGGAACTATGTTTTGGGGATATAATCATATGTGGCAAGAATTGGGTCGATCGAAAAAACGCAACATCAAAATTAAGGTTCTTTTACAGGCCGTATGCTCCAATATGGACCATAGCCCCTATATGGATCAAAGATAGCAAAATCCAACGATGACATTGTACAAGTATGACTTGTATCAGTCAATATGGTCCACATCCAAGGCGCTCTATGATCAAGACTTATTTGTGATGAAATTACATAGCGTTTGCCTTAGGTTTTATCTTGTTCTCTCACCTTTATATTTAATTTACTATTAAATTCTATTATTGCTCAAACTTATGTTTTATTGAAGAAATCATGTTTTGGGGCTATTTCACAGCATATGGGGGCAAGAATCGGGTCAATTGAAAAAGGGCATCATTTGTTCCAAGTTACTGTTATGGACTATATAAGTTGATACAGGGTCATACTTATTACAGACCAGGTGATAACTAAAGGATCAAATTGGTACTACTAACTTTTAGGATATAAATCTCCATTTTCAAACCTAGAGGTACATTTACTTGATCAATTTCTAAATTTCAATATTCACTTATGGGTAGAAGACTAAAATTGGTTAAATTATAACTAATCTTTAATTTCAAATTTTCGCCTATTTTAGAGGCATTATATATGATCATTAAAGATAACTTCCTCGATTGAAAGAATCAAAATGATCGAAAATTTCTAATTTATTATAATTTCAATACTCCACATACTAGAGACACAAGTATTTGATCATTTTTGAAAATTCAATATATCTTATCTTAGAAGACTAAAAATGATCAAATTAAAATAATTCTAATCTCAATATTTTCGCCTATTTTTAGAGGCACATTTATTTGACCACATCTAAAGTATCTAAATAAAATGACAAAAATATGATCGATTTCAATAATATAATTTCAATATTACCACCTAATTTAGAGGCACAACTTATTGATCATTTATTAAACTTCAAAATTATACCGATTAGAAGAATTACCAAAATGATCAACTTATAATCTTAAATTTCAATATTCACAAAATTTTGCGCTATAATTTCAATATTTTGTCTAATATAAGAGGCTAATCCACTTGATCAAATATTATAATCTCAATATTCTCTTATTTAGAAGAATAAAATGATCAAGCCATGTTTTATTTGACAGTTAGAAACACATATGTTAACTTCAACAATTTCATGACTAAAAAGAGTCGAATTTTCATATGTTGAACTATATAAACTTCAAAATTCAAATTTAGTACAAATATGCGTGCTTTTATTTCACTTTGTTATTGATATGTTATTTTCATGGCTTAATTTATAATTTTAACAAATTAAGGGGGAGTTTATTACAAATATACATGCTTTAATTTTAATATTCTATTATTATTTTATTTGCAATTTTTACCAAATTAAGGGGGAGTTCTCTCTTCGTTTTGAGCATACTTATGTTTTATTTTTACCCTTTTGACCATTTTCAAAAAGGGGGAGAGATATTACAAGTTTATACTATATTGGTATTCCATAGCACCACATACACTAATACAAGAATAAGGGAAGGATTAAAACTTCAAAATTTTTGAAATTTGTGGGAATAACCAATTTATGCACTCACTTAATATGTATGTTTTGCAAATCGTCAAAATGGGGAGATTGTTGGCTTTTGGGAGCCCTCTACTTATCTGTTTGACTAGATTTGCAAAACATACATAAATTGCATTTAACAATTTTCTTGAGTTAAGATACGTTCAGGTTCATAAGATGTAGAAATGCAACAAGACTAACAAGACTATTGTGGTTATTTTCTTTGTCCTTGAGATAACTGACTGCACCAGTATTTCAATGAAGGCTAAGACTTCATAATCAACATCTACTCTTCACAAGCTTTCCAAAAAGTGGTCATATGCCGAAATCAAACACTCAAGCACCAAGATATGCCTGTTTGAAGAGTGCTGAAGTTTCATAATAGTTGATGACCGTTATAACAGTCCAGGGACCATAACGGTAAAAATACATCACAACAGAGAAAATGCCACTTAAGTGTGAACTGACGGAGGGCAAGTCGGAGTCCAACCATTGCAAAGTTAGAGTTTCATTAGCCTGCGTACTTTTCATATTTTGGCTGCTGTTTGGTCATACAAACTCTGATTTGAGTGAATCAAGCTTAAAATTTATAGGAGATTGAGATCTAGAACTTTTATGTATTAACTTTGTTCAAAATACAAAGAGATAGATCGGTATAGGTCATGGAAAACAGACGTCAAATATGGTAACGTCAATAAACCTAGATTTGCTTCTCTCCTTTTATATAGAAGCAAATACTAGGTTTCTAAGGTGTGCTCCAGTTGTCAAATCTCCTCAACTCACAAGAGAGCCACCATGGTTGCTAGACCTTAAACTTCAATCCTCATTCAACAATCAAAGATCTCCTCCACCATACTCAAACAACTTTAATAATCTAAGTGATTTGTCATAGATCTTTATTTACTACAAACACCTTGTAACCCTTCGAACCTTTGTGCTCACCCTTGTTATCTTGAGCCTTGCGCTCACCTTGTAATCCTTGAATCCTCATGAATCAGATTGTTTCCTTTGAGCCTTTAGTCTCGTGTTCGGGGTGTGTGACTCCACATAAAATTGTAAGAGCTCACCAGTTATATCTTGTATTCCTTTCTCATTGGGTAAAAAAGGCACGCCATCCCAAAGGTCTTGGGCCCCAGAGATGTATGTGTTAGTGCCAAACTCTGTAAACAACTTTTGTATCAAGTGTCTCTAAACTCTACTATTTAGTTTATTTATTTTATATTTTAGTTTAGATTCAAGTTATTTGAGTTTCCACCAAGAATAGCTATACGACACACTAGAACTTTATAACTTAGGTTAAAAAGTTTAAAAAGACCTATTCAACCCCCCCCCCCCTCTTTCTAGGTGCCTTGGGGGCCAACAATGACCTCATATGCATTCGTGATATTAAACAGACACACTTGTCACTTAATTTGTGAAACTGATCAATCAACATTTAATCATCACGCTAATCACATGTAATTAGTGTTCCTTACTAATTACAAAGATTAGATAAAATCTATAGTTTATTACTTGTTACGAGATAGTGTCTCACAATCTCAGAATCTTATTCCATATACTATAAGTAATGTCAAACTCAAGAAACAAGTTGATTAACAAATCAACCATTATATGAATAAGCAAGCAAATAACATTTGCTCTAGGACACTAACTCTGTCAATCTCTCACTTGAACTAGAGACAATATTATCTTTAAACAAGCAGACTTAATGTACTAAAAAATCATAGCAATATACATGTCATGTATCAAAGCTTAAGACAAGTATTTCAATACACCCTCAATGCAGCCAATCAACCATGTGTCACAACCCATAGTGCTCACCTGCCCTTTATGTTTGGCTTTATGCAAAAGGTTTGGTTAATAAAATTGATGTATTATCTTCTGCATGTGTCCCATTAACCTTATATTATCTAATATCAAATGAATCTCCCAAATCAAATAATAAATCTATTTATAGATTATTTCCATATCTATTAAATGTTGGTTTAGTGGCTTGAGCTATGTCACAAGGATAGTTTTCAACTGAAAACCATCCAACTGGCGATGCTTTTGAACCTCATAAAATTCTATTATGAACTTTCACAGATCTAGTAGCCTTTTGTTGTAATTTTTCAAAAACCACAATATATACCCCTTCTTAGTGAATTATCCATTGTAATGCTAGGAATACCTCCAGCTTGTAAAATGTTGTAAAAAACACAGGACTTCCCAAACCTCCCTCCCTTTCTTTATTGATTATCTTAATTTTTCTGATACAAAAAATTATGAAGAAGACAAAACTTCATATACACAGCATATATCCTGGATTGAACATTAAGAGAAACAAATCTAGATTATTTCCTATTTTTTTCCATATGCAAAATAGAAGGAAAAATAAAATAAAATATTTTCTAAAGCCTATGATTCATAGCCAGTTGTGTTATTTCCAATTTAGCACATGCCAACACTCCCCCTCAAGCAGGCACATACAAATCTGTCATGCCTAGCTTGTCAAGTGTGCTCTCAAAGAACTTGTTAGACACCCCTTTCGTAAGTATATCTGCCAGTTGATTTTCAGATTTAACAAACAACAACTTCAGTATCTTTGAGTCGATTTTCTCCTTTATGAAATGTCGATCTACTTCCACAGGTTTCGTTCTATCATGTTAAATCGGGTTATGAGACATATCTAGGGCTGCTTTGTTGTCTAAGTATAACTCTATCTCCTCTTGTGGTTCAAAACCAAGTTCACTCACCAATTTTCTTAACAACAATAATTCACATATTCCTTTCGCAATTCCCTGAAATTTAGCTTCTGCAGTTGAAAGAGCCACTACATTCTGTTTCTTGCTCCTCCATGTAACCAAGTTCCCTCCTATAAAGGTAAAGTACCCTAAGGTGGATCTTCGGTCACTTATGCTACCTGCCCAGTCAGCATCTATATATCCTACAATCTTCAAGTGTCCATTTTTCCCGAATTGTATCCCCTTTCCAGTTGTCCCTTTCAAGTATCTAATTATACACATCACAGCCTCTAGATGCTCTTCTTTTGGAGAATGCATGAATTGACTCACAACGCTCACAGCATGTGCAATATCAGGTCTGGTGTGAGATAAGTAGATCAATTTCCCTACTAATTGTTGGTGCCTTTCTTTAGTCGTGGGAACCCCATCGGGCAGCTCCCTAAGTTTTTGGTTTTGACATACCAGTGTATCAATTGGTTTGCATTCTAACATTCTAATCTCAGATAACAGGTCAAGCACATATTTTCTTTGAGATAAAATTATACCTCGCTTGGATCGGACCACTTCAATTCCAAGGAAATAATTCAAGCCTCCTAAATTCTTCATCTCAAACTCTTTGAAGAGTCGATCTTCAAGCTTCTGTATTTCCTCTTGATCATCTCCTGTAATGATCATATCATCTACATAAATAATCAAGACAATTAGTTTCCCTTGGTTCCTTTAAAAGAATAAAGTGTGATCCGAGTCACTCTGCCTAAACCCGTATTTCATCATGACACTTCTAAATCTTCCAAACTAGGCTCTTGGAGATTGTTTCAACCCATAAAGTGCCTTCTTCAGTTTACACACCAATCCTTCGTTTCCCAAGCCTTCGTATCTAGGCGGAGGATCTATGTAAATTTCTTCTTTGAGATCTCCATGTAGGAACACATTTTTTACATCAAATTAGTGGAGATGCCAATCTAGGTTAGTTGCAAAAGATAGTAAAACTCAAATAGTATTTAGTTTTACTACTAGAGAGAAGGTTTCTTGAAAATCTATGCCATATGTCTGAGTGCATCCTTTCGCAACTAGTCTCGCTTTATACCTATCTACCTTACTATCAGCACCATATTTCACCAAGAATACCCACCTACATCCAACAGTTTTTTTTCCTTCTTCTAATTCAACCATCTCCCAAGTATTATTCTTTTTTAAGGCTTCCATTTCTAGTTCCATGGCTTTCACCCATCTTTGGTCTCTACGAGCCTTATTTACATTTGTTGGAATTTCAATGGATAACATTTCGTCTGCGAAATTCTTGATTTTTTATGGTAACTGTTTGGTTGTCACATAGTTGGCAATTGGGTATTGTACTTCTTTACTTGTTCCATCATCTGGAACATACCATTTTTGTGGCTTCCCACGGTTATTTCTTTGGGGCAAAATAAATCCAGAGTCTAAAAAATTTACCTCAAGATATTCCTCAGGAGTAATTGAATCTTGTGGTACATCTTCTGGCTGTATCACTCTATCTCGGAGTTCTTCATTTAGATCTATTCATACCCTCAATTTGGGTTGAGATGAAGCTTCATTGACCCGGTTAGGGTCCTCACTTTCCATGTCTTCTATAGCCCGAAATGGACTAGATTCACTTCTACTTTCAGCCTGAACTGGACTGTTTTCGCCCCTGTTTTCAACCAGAACTGGGCTGTTTTCGCCCATGTTTTCTGCCCTGTTTTCGCCCCTATTTTCTACCCTGTTTTCAGCCCGAACTGGGCTGTTTTCGCCCCTGTTTTCAGCAGCTTCGTTTTCTGTAATTTCAGGAGATTGTGCAACTTGTAACCACGACCATGATTCCTTCTCTACCATATTCTCCCCCTGAGAAGGATACCAAAGTTCTTGAAAATATCTTTCAATTTTCACAAATGTTACATCTATGGTTACAAACATTCTTTTAGTAGTCGGATTGTAACATATGTATCCCTTTTGATGTGTCCCATACCCTACAAAAATGCACCTCATGGCACACGGTTCAATTTTGGTTCGTTGGTTCTTTGGTATGTGAATATATGTAATGCATCCAAAGATTTTTGGAGGAAGATTAAGGATTGAAGGGATAGTCACGAAGGTGGACAACTTTTTAAGAGGGGTTTCAAAGTTTATTATTTTGGAGGGCATTCTATTAATTAGGTAGATGGCAGTTGTTATAGCACAATCCCAATAAACTTTTGGCATATTATACTCAAATAATAAGAATCTAGCAACCTCAAGTACATGTCTATTTTTCCTTTATGCAACCCCGTTTTCTTGCGGAGTTCCCACACATGAAGTCTCATAAATAATCCCTTTACACATGAAGAAATTTTTTTAAGTTGTTATTAATAAATTATCCACCATTATTGCTTCTTAAATACTTAATTTCCTTGCCAAATTATTTTTCTACTGTATTATAAAATCCCTTAAAGATATTTGCCACCTCATCTTTCCCTTTCATCAAATAAATCTAAGTCATGCGAGTACAGTCATCAATAAACAAAACAAACCATTTATAACCAAGGATTGAGTTTATCGGGGATAGCCCCCACACATCATAATGAACTAAGTCAAATAAAGAATTATGCCGACTAGTACTAATAGGGTATACACGATGACTTTTAACTTTAATACATGTTTCACATTCAAACATAGATATATCTAAATTCGAAAAGAAATTTGGCATAAGTTTTCGCATATACCCAAATGATGGGTGTCCCAACCTTCTATGCCATCTCCAAATTTTTTCTTCACAGTTTGTAGATATGCTCTTTGTTAGATTCACGCTCCCATCCTTTCAATCATCCAAGTGATATAGCCTTCCTCTTTTAGTACCACGCCCAATTATCTCCCTTGTCAGAATATCCTGAAAAATGCAAAAAATGTGGATACATAAGTACTACACAATTTAGATCTTCTACCAGTTGTCCCACGAAGATCAGTTTAGTAGACAGAGTGAGAAACATTCACATCTCCCGCACCTGTAACAACACATTTACCTTCACTTGCATTAAAAATGGTATCCCTTATAGATTTTTCCTTTCCTACTACATCTTGGTCAGAAAATGTCATATAGTATGTGGTCCCCGAGTCTATTACCCAAGTACTAGGTTTATGCTTATGAAAATCATACGACATAATTGCCATACCTGCTGGTTCGATTTTCACAGCTGACTCACCCGATGGAAATACACAGTAATTTTCAGAAACAACCACAACAGCCCTTGCTTTTCCTGATTATTGCCTCTTTTTCTTTAGCTCTTTCCACCATTCTAGATAGCCATGAAGCTTGAAGCAACTGTCTTTTGTATGTTTGAGATTTCCACAATGAGTACACCCAGTACCCATGGCAAGTTGAGTCTAGTTTCGAGTCCCATTTAAACTAACCTTAGTGCTATAATTCATATTGTAAGTGCTAGGATTTTTTAGCTCATGTGGTGCAGAAATTTTTGAGATCATTGCCATAGAATCTGGCACAATTTGACCCTCACCCAACATCACGGATTGCCTCACATCCTCTCGCCATACTTGAGCATATGCTTGCTCTACCGTCAACAAGGGAGTCATTTGAAGCACCATCTACCTGCACCCCATCAAGTCTGTTGTCAAGTCCATCGAGAAAGGTGTAGACATGATCCTCCTGCACCAACTGATTGTATTTCTCAATGTCCTCCTTCCACTTCATTGGATTTGGCAATCGAAAATCTATCTCCCGTCATAGAGCTTGCAATGAATTGTAGTATTCTTCAACTTGCCCACCCGATTGTTTCAGCCGGGATACTCACTAGTGGAAAAACAGAAATCAGGATCGGTTAGATAAGAAAATCGATCCTAATAAGTATCTGGATCGGTTCTCACAAAACAACCGATCCTAAAAACAATTCAGATCGGTTTTTTGTTACAATCGATCTTAATTTATGAACTATTAGGATCGGTTTTATGTTTAGAATAACTGATCCTGATAGTATCAGGATCTATTTTATTACTAACAACCGATCCTAATAGTGCATATAATACTGAATTCATACTAATTTTTGTCAGAAAGTCGTCTCTCTTCCTAGGTCTCGCCCCTCTTAAAGAGCACAACAGCTATTTCGCCCTGCATTAATTCAGCTATCTCAGCTCTCTTTTCTCAGGTAGATTTGATCATCTCTTTTCTCTAATTTGATATTAATGGAGCACCATTTATTGGCTATATATGATTCGGTTTTCATACCCTAAACCCTAAATCCTATACAAGTGAGTTATGATCACGGCCGTTCAAAATCTGAACCTTATAAGTGTTGATCTAGCTCTTTTATTCGTTCCACAAGCTTTTAAGTTTGAATACCTCTTCTCATTTCAAGTTTTTCTTTAAATTTGGAAATTTGGATGCACATGCATATATATGTTATTTATGCTATATGGAGTAAGGCTTGGGTGCTATGGATAGCATAGAGGGCCATCGTGCTACGGCTCAATATTTGAGTTTTCAAAATTCAAACGGTCGATCCGAACCGTTCATCTGTTCTCCATATTCTTCGTCAGGGTAATGGAGATTTCTTTAAAGATTCATAACGACTGCAAGGTAATAGTTCCTATTGAGATATATGATTATAAGGACATAGATGCAAAAAAAAAAAGTTAACATCTAGATATAAAAGCCAGTTGAATGCTCATTACCATACATTTTAATATTTTCAAACTTGTTATATAGTGCCCACAACAACCTGCCAGCTGGGAATGTGCATATTATGTCATGTTGCTCGTGGAAGACATAATAAACAAACACATGGATTCTTTTCCAAACTTAAAGGTATGCATTTATATACTTTCAAAAAGTAATTAAATATTAATTGTTGCTTCAAATATAATTGTGCATGCTCTTTCATCTTTTAAAAAATGCAGAACATTCCCGCTAAACATACTGTGCAAGGCTTGAGCAACTTACGAAAAATATGGGTTCAATATTTTCTAAATGAGGTAAAGTCAACAAGAGGTACAACAATAATTTAGGATGTGTTGTGTAATTTTAATTTGCATGAACATGAATTATTTGTAATAATTTAGGATGTGTATGATGTTTAACTTAGGATGTGTATGTTTGTATGCATATCTATTTCAATATTTCTATGTGATTTGTATTTGTAGCATATTAGGTCAGTATATATATATATGGAATCTGGCCTATTAAATTAAATTTTATATTTTAGATGCAATAAAACATCAGGATCGGTTCTGTTTAAGAAACCGATCTAGAAAACTAATTAAAAATAAAAAAATTATATAAAATAATATCAAGATCTGTTTTATCTATCAAAACCGATCCAAATATCACTATCTGGATTGGTTTTGTAAATAAAACCGATCCAGATACTACTATCTGGATCGGTTTTATTTACAAAATCGATCCAGATAGTGGTATCTGGATTGGTTTTGATAGATAAAATCGATCTTGATATAATTTCGAAATTTTTTGTATTTTTATATTTTTAACTATCAAGATCGGTTTGAAATAAAAAACCAAAACCAATCCAGATACTAAACTATGAGAATCGGTTTTAGATAAAAACCGATCCTAATAGTTAAGTATCTGGATCGGTTTTGTTTTGTTCAGCCGATCTTGATATGTCAAAATATAGGAATATATAAATTTGAAAAATTATATCAAGATCGGTTTTATAGAGAAAACCGATCCAGATACTAAACTATCAAGATTGATTTTTATGTATAACTGATCTTGATAGGTTGTTATCTGGATCGGTTCTGATATATAACTGATCTAGATAATACTTATTAAGATCAATTGGTTAAAAAATATGAAACCGATCCTGATAGTATCAGTATCGCCTTCATCAAGATTGGTTATATTCCGATACTAATAGACTTATATAACTGATCCTAATTGCTTATTTTCCACTAGTGACTCTTTTATTCAAGTCGTAAACTTGTGAAGCATCACTACCATCAAAAAATGTGGTAGCAATGGCATCCCACACTTCTTTTGCTATTGAAAAACGAATAAAATTTCCAATTAGATTTGGTGCTAGAGAATTGATAATCCAACCTTTCACAATCGAATCATCGATCTTCCACTTGTGGTGTGTCAGATTGCCTTCAAGTGGTTGTGATCGATCGCCGTTCAAGCGCCCCAACTTGTCATGATTTTTTTGTATTGATTGTATATGCTTAATATTCTCATTCAAATACAAATAACAGACTTAATTTGATATTTATATATTTCATTCCAAATCCGAAAAAGGAGAGACTCTCTACTACTTGTGACCACAAGCCAAAATTAGTTCCATCGAGTTTGATCGCGATCGGTGCAGCAGCCCCTTCAAATTGTGGAGTTGGTGCTGCAGCCACTTGATTCTTGGCTATCAGGAGTTGCGCCAGTTTCTCACGGAGTGCATCGGTCCCACTTTGATCTCCTGACCCTGTCACGCTTTCGTTAACATGACAATACTCTGTTTGATCTATTGGTATAATCACTGCTATGATACCATGTAAAAATATCGTAGAAAACACAAGACTCCTCAAATCTTCCTCCCTTTCTTTATTGATTATCTTAATTTTTCTTATACAAAAAATTATGAAGAAGACAAAACAATATTGAGATGTCTCAAGTTCAATGCCCTCTTTATGTCTAAATGAAACGAAAGCACTGATCAAATATCTAAAGACACTGCACCTCCCATGCGACTTTCAGCGCCCTACACCCATGATTCTAATGAAAAAAAATTCTAGGGGTATCATTATCAATGATGTTAGAATCTGTCATTATTACCTGTGAAAGGGGTAATGAAATGATGTACATAGAATTATTAAAATCAGTAAGGAGCGTGTGTATTATTAATGTATAATTACAAATCTGTTTATATACTCTTTTTCTCTGCAAAGAATTTTGTTTTGTTAGGAGGATTTTGTTAGTTAAATTGCACTGGAATACATCAGAAAGGAGTGGCAAAAAAGCTCGTGGCTCGTGGCTCGATTGTGATTCACACCTGACTCCTTTGCTAATACCGTGCTTATTATTGGACCAAGTTGTTAACGAGCCAGCTCGTCACTAGTGAGGTCCAGAATTAACGAGTTCAAGCTAAGGCCTAGCTTGCTCCCCAGCTCGCATATTAGCTCTATTAAGCATTAATTTGTGAATTTGTATGAATTTGTGTGTAATTTATATTGTCTAGCTCAATCCAGCTAGGTTCAACTTGATCCAAAAAGTTTGTATAATTTATTTTATTCTTAAAACAAGATCCAGTCAGAACCAACGAGCCAGCTCATCAGCTCAAGGGCTAGCTCGAACTAGCTTGTCACGAGTTCAAACTGAGGTTTTAGCTCGAATGCCCTAAGCCCAGCTCGCTTGGCTGTAGCTCAGTTCAGACTTAACAAGCTGAGTTAGGGCCTAGCTCAGACCAACCCAGCTCGTTGCCACTAGGGATGTCAATCACACCCGTTTACCCGTTTACCCTACCTATATCTTATTCGATAAGATGGGTATGGGTAAGATTATTTTTTTTGTTAACCTATTGGGTATGGATAAGGGTAAGAATTTTTTTTTTCGTTAGATAAATAGGTATGGGTACGAGTAAATGTTATTTCGTACCCGTTGGGTAATGGGTAATTATATAAAATAAATTATATCATAACAAATATATTATGGTAAATATTTTACTTTTTTATTTGAATATTTTATTATTTAGTTAAGGAATTGAATTTGTTAGAACAGATATTTGTAATTTTGATTTTTTTTGCTTAATAAAAAAACTATTAATTAGAATTAATTGCATATTTATATTTTAATTTTATATTAGTAATGGTGATTGTATATGTATGACATAATAAGTTTTGATGGTTTATTTGTAAAAGTAATAAAATTATTATATTTGTATTATTCGTTATTCGTCCACTACCGTTTCGTTACCCGTTAATCTTAACGGGTACGGGTTGGATAGGGTAATGCAAATTCTTAATGGGTATGAATAGAGTATGAGTAAGATCAATTCTTAGTGAGTATGAATATGAAAATGAATCCACTCTACCTATATCGTATCTATTGACACCCACACCCCTAGCACCATAAGCTTCCTTGTGTCTTTTGTGATAAAAATGGCTTTATAATAATGCTTTGGCTTGATTGTTCCTATTTTATAAGTTAAGCAGTCAAAACAATAAACAATGAACTTTTGATAAGTTAATTTTTCAATTGTTTTATATATTAATTTATTATTATTATTTTGATTGCTTAACTATGTACTAAATGAATTCAAAACTTTAAAATTTTTACATGCACATACATCACTCACAAAATACTTGAATTTGGTTTTAATTCGTAGTTCGAAGTCAATCCAATAGTTTTTTAAAAATGTGCTCATCAATCTCTCTTAATGAGCACATCGCATTCTAGTTTTGCTCATAAAATTATACATGTCACCACACTACTGCATAATTGAAAGGACATTATTATAATTGGTGTTACTGTAGTTAGGAACAGTGACACCCCCATTCTCAGCCGTTCGATGATAGATGTAGGGCCTTCGTTTTTCAAATGACGTTGGCTATCGCCATCCTACAGAAATTCATTTTCCGCTCGTATCTAACGGTTATCTGACGCTTAAATTTCTCTCTCGCTCTCTCCGTCAATTCGACAGGTGTTTTTCATAAGAAAAAAAAATTCGATAGGTGTTCGTTTTTCCAGAGCAGTTTTTGCGACACCGCTTTCAAAATCCTTCTCGGAAACTCTCAGCACTAAATCCCCACCAAACCCTCCTGTGTCCTCCAACCTCTCTTTGATCGCCTCATTTGCTTCCCCAGACCCTAACCCAAGCAAACCCATCGAAGAGAGGAGAAGAAAAGCAACGAAAAAATGGGTTGTCTCCGTACGACAACCGTCAAGAAATCCTCTCGTCGGGTGATCGAGCGCTGCAAACCGAAATCAAAAAGCAAGAAATTAGTTCACCCAGGGAGATGAGACCCATCTGTCAGCAAAGAACATTTCAAGGGAAACTCTAGCTTTCCTGTCATCGCTGCCTACATACCATAGTTCTTTTTTCCCTAACATCGATCAGCTCACGTAGCTCAAGTTAGTTCCTAATTTTTAAGTTTCGTTGGTCCTCTCAAATAGGAGCTCAATTGGATTTTTCTCATGTAAAGAACATCAACAGAGCCACGGAGGTCCAGGTTTATTACCAATTTGCAATAGTTTGGTAACTTACCTTTGTCTTGCATTGTTTGTTTCTGCAAGAAAATTAAGCTTTAATGTGGAGACAGTACAGTAAAAGAACATCAGCTTCATTGTTATATCCGGCATATTTAAATCATGATTAAAATTGGTAAATTAAAAATTTCACTTAAATAAGAATTTTTATTAAGCTCCTAATCAATCAATTGGAATTTAGAGATATTAAACACCTTTATGAAAATTATGAAATCAATCTGATAAACCAAAAATAAAAATATAACACCGTAAATGGATAATATTAAGATCTAATTAAAGTTATAAAAAAAATATAACACCGTAAATGGATAATATTAAGATCTAATTAAAGTTATAAAAATACAATTCTGTGCACATGATATCATGAAATCTTATAATTCCCGTTCAATCATGAACTTTAGCAACAAAATGAATAAAAATAATAAATATGCGTATATAACGGATGTCAAATTATTGAAACCAAAAATTAGCTTTAATATCCGAAATGTTAGGATGAAATTATAATAAAGTTACCATTTATGTTGAAATCAAAATAATACCTTCAATTCATATCCATTAGGAGTCAATCTAATATACACTTAAGTGTACCGATTGAACCATACACTTAACCCTAGAACTCTAGAATTAGCTTTGAGATTCACGCTGCACGACTTTTGAAGAATCTACACGACTTTTTAAAAAATCGTACGGTCCTAGAGTTAAGTGTACAGTACACTTAAGTGTATATTAGTTTTACTCATCAATTAGAAACTATGTTATTCTGGATTTATTTCAACCCATTGGATTAGATATAGCACGGATCTTAAAGCCATCCTATGCCTTGATTTTGAGTAAATGGGATGAAGGGATTCAACCCCATTTAATTAAGGGTTCGGGCCCGGCCTCACATCCTCTCCATTGCTCTCTCTCTTCTTCCTTCCACTGACAGCGGACCCCACACCCCCTTTCTTTCTCCTCCGCGCTTCTCCTTCTCCCTTTCACACAAGAGAGATCCCTCTCTTTCTCTCTTTTCCTGTCGCTGAGCACGGGCCCCGTTCCGCCTTCCCTCCCTCTTTTCCTTCCTGCCAGGAGAAAGAACGAGGGGATTTGATTTCCCCGCTCTCGCCTTTGCACCGTACGTCCGTCCCTTCGCTAGTCAGTGAAACCCCCAACCCCCCCCGCCCCCCTCTGCGCGAATTTATGGCTGAGCGGCCATCAGACTGACCCGTTTCGCCTATTTGGAGAGCTGGCTCTCATTTAAACGGGTTTTTGGTTTTCTCTCTCTTGATTCATTTCTGTCATTGTTGGGTTGAAAATTTGCTCTCATGTGTTGAGACTATTTTAATTCCCTCTTTTCCGTTTTCCTCTGATTAACTGCAAATTACCCGAACCATTAAGGTTTCGGTGGTGCTGTCTCGGTTTTAGAGGTGCTCGATTTTTCGTTGGATTGTCGGATTTAAGAAACCGTGAGGCGAGATCGATTTCTTGGTACCGGCTTTTCTTGTGATTGCTTCTTTTGTGATTTTTACTATCTCTCGGGTTAGTACTAGCATCTCTTATTTATTTCGGTTCTTGTAGTTGGGAATTAAAGGTTAGTGCGGGTTGTTGATTTTCCCGGCCGTCCTTAGAGTTGTCGAGGTCGGTACACACTTGAATTGTTTGTTTGTGAGATTGTTGCTTCCCCTCTTGAATTTCTGTACTGGCCTTTCTATGACCTGTGTTCTTGTACAGAATTGGTACGGATGCCTTGAAATTTCTGTGTTAGTACCAAAGTTTTGTATGTTGTTGCTGCACTTGCGGTGATGCTGTGATGGTTATTCTGTGTATTCTCTGTGTATTCTGTGCGTATTCTGAGGTTTATCAGTAATTGCTATGACAGGGCCGTTTTCATAAATTATCGCAAGGTTGAGGTGTGATTTGTAAAATAGATGGCCTTGGGTGATAATTTTAAGATAAGGGGCCTATGTGAAAATGCTGAAATTTTGTTTGAGATAGGTTCGGCCTTAGAAGAAATTATTTATAATTGGGCCTTTGGGCCATTTAAATAGATATTTGATTATTAGGCCCAAGTCCAATCCGAAAATGATTATTTTTATTTTGCATGGAACTCAAATGGACTTGGCTTGGAAATAAAATAAAATTTAAAATACACAACCCGTAATTAAATAAAGTTTGTGTTACAAGTTTTAAATTCAAAATACAAGTACAAAAGCTTTTAATTTATAACGTAGTATTTTATTCTATACATATTTTTAAATACGACGAGCTAATTAGATTAACAAGTAAATAACAATTGCAATATTTTTGTATAATTAATATTAAGTGAAAATAATAGCATACCTAGTTGATTATGAATATAAAGAGAATATGGGTATAAGCATAAATGATAAATGTATAATTTTATATTAAAAATGACTAAAATATAATATAATAGACTAGGCAACAAATGTATATTTAGTTATAACACATAATTTATGGAGATCTCATAATATAACATTTTAATATGTTAATACATATTCTTATGATTATTCACATTCTACATAAGATTATGGTAAATTATATACAATTGAATTACATATATACCTTGGGTACTTAAAGACGTGTACATATTATGAGTTTCTAACGAAATTTTATAAGAATGACTAATATAGTTTAACGAATTATTTGAGACAATACTTACCGAATAATAAATGTACATCTATAATAATAATAATTTTATCTAAAATTTATAATTAAAGAATTAGCTTAATAGTTAGTAAATAAGTAAAGTAGACATTTCTATAAATTAAAATGTGTATATATAACAATTGTAATATTAAGGATGTAATTATTCGTAATAAATATAATTACTATACATAGTTATTAAAATTGTAATATAATTTACCTTGCATGCTTAATTTTATGTCTTACGTAGTATAGGTCTAACAAAACATAAACTAAAACACCTAACACATTTAAATAAAATAAAAGTTTCATAATAAGTTTTTAAATTAAAACATTTTTAAACATTTTCGAAACTTCAACGAAAAATATTTATTTTGACTTAGATTCGAAACAATGAATTTTACATAAAATTAGATTAGTTATAGAATAGTGAATTGTGCGGCTTAAGTTAGGAATAGTTAAAAATGTGTAAAATAGATAAACATTTCGTTTTAAGATGTTATAAACAAATTATGTATCTAATTTATACAATAACTAAAATGTATTAAACTAAATATTAGATTAGTAATAATTGCACAAGTTACACATTTTATTAAAATAATAGCATTAGGAATTTTTTTAATAATAAGTTAACTTTCGAAACTGCATTTCAATTAATTTAAAACAATTAGAGTTAAGTTAAAATAAATCAAATAAATAAGTAATTATGATATGCTAATAGGTACGATACGTTTAAAATTACCGTACCTCACCAATAATTATTTTTGTGAATATTTCGACATTAGAATTTTTACAAGCAATTTATCTTCAAATTAAATTATTTAGAATTAAAATTAGCATAATTTAATCAAAGTGAATGATCAATATTTGATGAACTTATAAATTAAGATTTATGCTAAGCTCGATGATATGAAAGTAAATAATTAATATCTAACTAATTAGTTCCGTCAGACTAACTGAATTGGTAATTTTTATAAAATCAAATAGTTGAGAATTTGACTTGCACATTAATAGGGGCGAGGGTTAGAATAATTTAGTGTAGATTTTAACTAGTTTAAATTACGTCATCACAGATCAGTAAATCCCTTACGAGTTCGATCCTTGCATTGATCCGACTAATCAGCAGTTCGGAGCATATGCAGAACACGCTGATTTTGCTGAGGGTTAGCCACAGAGACTCTAGCTCTAAAGATGTGGGATATCTGAATTATTATTTTTGTGGGCGTACTCTTATTAGTGGATTGATTTGATCTGACATCTGCATTTTATTTTAAGGAGATGCATTAAAACTATAGAGCATGTTTATCCTTTTTGCACTGTAGGTAGAATTACATAACCCCTGAAAAACTTGAATTTAATGTATTTTAGGAGTAGAGTAATTAAATAATATTATATGGATGCTAATAGAATATTAGGTTATTATTTGTCCCATTCTCGTGGAAGACAATATATTATTATTTTATTACATGCATATGCATGCATTGGTGAGAGCTGAGCAGGGCCGAGTGACTTCGTTCCGTCTTGGTGTCACTTGGCATGGGACGGCCTAATAACCACTGAATCGAGTGCACTTGATTCTCGAATGGTCTTAGGATTAATATTATATGTATTAACTTTGATTATATATCTTTTTTGATTCATTTGACTATTACGTGCGGGCTTGATGCGAGTCCTGAGGCACGAATGATTCGGGATTTATTCCTTTCCTACATTAGAAGCTACTTTGTCTAGAACAGAAGTTCCAAAGGCCCAATGCGGGCCTTGTCGAATGATGTGCGGTGCATTAGGCCAGCAAGCCTTAATGCACGGGGCTGGATGCGAGTCCCTAATCCTATTGTATGATTTCTCCTATTTTATTACTCTGGGTCACATACTGGACGATTCGTCGCTCACCCACAAGTTGTTTCGTGGGTTTTAGATACAACATCTGGCGATCCGCAGCAGGAGTTGTCAAGAGCTGTTTCTGAGGGCCACACTGCTTGATTAGATAGAGTTAGAGTTCTGATTAGGTTTATGAATCTTGTATTTCTTGTGTTATATATACGAGCTCGATAGATCATGTATTCCCTTCTGTAGTTGATGTTATTTTGGATTCGAGGTGGATCGAATTTTAAGATGTGTATGTGTATGTTTATTTATTTGCTATATGATTGATGCTTGATACTTGTATTATTATGCTTCATTTGCTTTTGTTTTATTTTGTTTATGATTAGCCTTGTGTGCTTAATGATTAATTAAGCATATGGCGAGTAGAGGTGCTATCGGGTCAGGTCGGATCCGGATACTATTATATTTGGACCCGTACCCTAAAAGTGTTCGGGTTCAAATTTCGATTCATACACTTATCTGTTTCAATTCGGGTCAGGTCCGGATTTGGATATCTATCTATCCGTAGATATTTCAAGTCCAGTCTTTTATTTCTGGGTAGATATATACCCATAACTTATTTGTAGATTATCGAATCCGGTTTGGATACGGGACGGTTCCAGATCCGAAGTGGATATGTCCCAAATAAATCAAGAGGATGGAGAGAAAATAACTTTTGAAAAAAAAAATATTGAAGAAGAGATAATTTTTAAAAAGTAAAATATTAGAGATGATGATTTCATTTTCTATGGTTCAAAAAATCTATGAATAGAATACTAATAATTTGTAAAAATGACATTAATGAGAGCAATAAATTTTCATTATTATGCAGAGGATATCAAGACAAATATTGAAAGATGTATCAATAGTAATAAATTTTATTTAAAAATTTAATACGACTGTTATAGAAGGAATAAATTTGGCATCTATTTATGTGTATAAACATAGCAAATATGTCGCTGCATTATATTTTCTCATATTCAAAAAGGTATTGGACTCACTATGGCTTATGCAAAAAATTAATATGAAAAGTTGTATTTTTATATATTAATAGTTATTCATATATGTTTTATCGGGTATTTATACAAATATTGGGTCGGATTTGGTTATGGGTCGGATAATTAAATGAAACCCATATCCTACCCATTATAGTATCGGTTCCTGTTCGGATCCAGATCGCATATTAAATTATTAATTTTTTAATCATATCTATAATTTAACCGGTTATATTTTTTAAACCATACCATATTCAAATTAATCGGATCCAAGTCAGATCCGGTTCAATTCTGGATAATCGAGTAAAAGTAGCACCTCTAGCGGCGAGGTTGATCACGCTATAATTCAGAATTCCTGATTTGAGGTGTGACATTCATGGTGTTGGATGTCAGGGTCAGGACAAGGTATTAATTTGTTTATTTTTTTGCAGTTAAATATTTCTCTGTCCAGTGGTAATTGCAGAGTTGTTCTCCTATGTGTTCTTAATTTTTCATATTTTCTGATCAGTACTAATTAATTTCAATTGCACATATCTGGCCATTGCGGGGGCACTATTCCCAGAACTCAAAGGTCTCACCTTTGTGGTTGATAGCAATGATCGTGATGGTGTTGTCAAAGTTAGAGATGACCCACATCGCATGCTTAATGAGGTACATAGCAAAACATTTTTACTATTTGATCCTTTCTATTGTTCAAAACAACCTACAAGTTGTAAATTGCAATTGTGTCGAGGGAATCATCTTAAAATTATGACATAGAACAATATGTTGGAATGCTTTGTTAGATTTACACCTATTAACTAGAAGATAAATTTTAATTCCGGAAACTTATTTGTTGATGCATTTCAAACTATACTTTTCAAACTTTTATTCCGAAGACGAGTTTTTGGCACTTTCATTGGCATTCTGGATACCATATAATTAAAACCAGAAGTGTTATTATTGTTGCTGGCCTTTTCATGGCTTCAATTTGGTTTCGTGGAAATTCTTTCTTTTAGCATTTCACTTGTACAATGTTGTCGGATCTGGATGTGGTTCACTGGACTGAACAAGAAAAAGGTAAGTCTTGTCTGTTTCTCAACTTATCTCTCATTCTTTCTTCTCTGGTTTTCACAGAAATCAAAGACCATCTGATGTAAGTTAAAAGGCACCATATCAAAATATTATAGACAAAACTATCACTTGGTTGAATCATTGCCACTGATATCTATTTGTGAAATTAATTATATGTAGTTTTTCAATTGAAGTTTGTGATAAAAAAGTTAACTGTAGTTTCGTATTGAGAGTTTTGGTTGTTTGATACATTATTTGTTTGCAAATCAAAAGCAATAGAGCATGCTTTGTCCTTTGCTCTTTGTACGTAGTTCTCTTCTCAGCTCAAGAGGTGGTTGTATCAGATGACTGACGACTTGCTGATGAGTCCTCTGGAAATGCTGTAGTTTCATCTACTGTTGTAACACAATTCCAGGTAATTACATATTGAAAGATAAAAACTGCATGTATATTGTATTTGTTTATGCATTTTCATTTTGTCGTAGATTTCTCATTCAGTGCTCTGAAGGGAACAAAGCGAATTTAGCTCCTTTTAAATTATTAGTGTGACAAAGATAAATTTAGTTAGTTCTTTGGTTACTAATAGTTTGTTCATGCTTTGTTATTGTATGCATATATAAAGAGACACTTTCCATGATCAGGTCTGTTCATTTGTTATCTAAGAAAAAAAATGATGCGTTGACCAGTATGATATCAGCATGACCTATCCTTGAATGATTCCGTACAGCACACTGAAATTAACATTTTTTAGCCTACAGTTTTTTTTAAGTGTACAGATATTTCAAGGCCAAAAAAAAGAAAGAAATTTACATTTTTAAAATGAAAATATTCTTTCTCTGGTATGGATCAGTACTTGAAGCTGCCTTTTCTCTTTTCTTTCGCATACAGATGGGCATTTTGGAGCTATTCTTAATTTTTCATTACACTCTTTTGTAAATCTGCCTATGATTATGAAGTATCAGTCATTGTTATAAGCTGTGGCAATGCGAATGAAGTATCAGTCATTCTTAATTTTTCATTACACTCATTTTTTTTTTTTAAATTTGTTTGGTTTATAACCAAATAGGCATTTAAATAAACAATATAACAATCAAACTTAAAATTAAAATTGGTACAAATGCTTTCTGTTGTTGCATTTGTCAAAGATAAATGAAACTTTTTTACTACTTGAATTGTATTTGTTGATAAATAAGCAATACAACCATCAAATATTCCTCAGTTCATAACCAACACAACAAAAATTACAAGTGGCGGGTGGCCACTTGACTGTAGGCATTCAGTTTAGTAGACTGTCTTCTACTCTGTCTGTTGTAAGAACTCGAAGAACTAAGAAAGTTGAGAAATCACATAGATGGAAGGGGAGGAGCTGGTATAGCTTTCAAAGTGTCGCATGGAGATTAAGAAGTGCCTTCTGGAAGCTATTGGTGACATGTCAGAAGATTAGTCACCAGGAGAGAAAGGGAAGGCAGGTCGTGCGGGCTGTTTATCATGTTGTGACGGAAGACAAAGGGTTAAATCTCATGTACATAGGTATAAATTTTTGTGTGATCTTAACTTCAAATTTCACAGTACAGTTTATGATCATGGTTCTGAAAATCGGCCGATTCTGAGTTGACTCAGAATCGGCAGTGTCCAAGCCGAGTTTTATCCGATTCTCACGTCTGTGCGAGTTTTTCAGCAAAACTCGGATGAACAGTGACGGAATCGGCCGATTTTCCGATTTTCCAGCTGAGTTACACCGATTCAAGCCGAGTTACACCGAGTTGAGCCGATTTGAGCCGATTTCATTTGAAAAAATTCCAATTTCCAACTAACCTGGACTGTGCTTTGCCGTAGGAGGAGATGAGTCCTGGCGGAGATGGTTGAAGACCGACTGAGGAGATCGTTGAGAGGCATAGAAGCTGTGCCATTCGATTTGAGTGAAAGGCGTAGAAGCTATGTCATTTGAGTGAAAGGCAACAGGAGAGAAAGGGGCTTTGCCCCTATGTTTGCGCGGACGGGAGAGAAGGGAAGAGAGAAAGAAGAGGATCTGTGAGGGGGGGGGGGTCCACTGTCAATGAGGGAGATAAATGAGAGGAATGGAGGGGATTTGAAATGGATCCGAAATTTCTACTCATTTGAGTTAAATCTCTTTTGTCATTCCATCAAAATCAAGTGACTAGATGATTTCAAGATTCGTGTTATCTGTGATCCAATGGTTCAAACAATTTAGAATTTATATGAACTCACTTAATTTGTTTTATAATTCAGTATGGTTGTAAAAATTTATGATTAATTTGCACGAATAATTCACATTTCTATCTTTCAAATCTTAGAATTCAATTTATATATATTCATACATGATAATTAGAATAATTATATTCCCAATAATCTAACAAAACTTGTAAATAAATTTTTAGATTTTGAATTTTCTCAGAATCCGGATAATTCAATATCAATTAGTATATATGTATATATACATGTAATTATCAACTCACATCTTTATAATTTCTAAATAAATAAAATTTACAATTTATATATATAATTATTCGTACAAAACTTGTATATTTATTCTACTAATTACAAACCTATTTATTTATTTCTTTACATGAATCATTTTATTTTTATTTTAAATTCTCATTTTATTTATATAATTTCATAAATTATTTATATCTCAAAATTTTCAATTTATATTTTAAATTAATAATATAAGCTCTAAACAATCATTGGATTAATTAGTAAAAATTTCCAATTCCGAGTTTCAGAACCTTGTTTATGATATTTGCGCTTTCTCATGGAGTAAGTCTTCGTTATCTAAATATTCCTTTCTTACCTTTGTATAATTCTACCATATTGAAAGACTCAACAAAATTTGAAGCAATGTTTTCACTTTCCACCATTTAATTTACAAAGCCCTTCAATGACCTTCTAAAATCAAATTACTAACAACATTAAACACCAGATTTTTGCAGCTATTGAGCAATCTCAAAACAGGTTACAGTTCTTCTTCTGCACAAAAAATGCACAAGCAAGGTTCCCTTCCCACCCTCTTGGCCAAGTTTGTTTTAGTAAGCCAGTTTGATAAGCCACACACACACACACACTTCCACTTTAAGTGGCATCATAGTCCTCCAAAGAAGCTTCCTCCTATCCTAAGACGCTATCCCTACAAAGTTAAGGAACGAGTACAAACTAGAGGTGAAAAAAGAGCCAGAACTAGACCAGTTCCAGGTAAGTTGGTATTGGTACAACAGACCAGAATTGAACAGCAAGCAGTACAGAGAGACTCTCTCATGAATAGCCACCTCTTCATGGTAGGTGAACATTCCACTAACCATTGTCCCAAACTTCTCTTAAAGTGGCCTGTTTGGTTCACTGAAGCATAACCATGGGAAAAAAGATAGTCAAGAGTGAAGTCACCAAGCCATTTGTCACTCAAAAAACAATATCATAGCCTGTACCCATTAGATTTTGTAAATACCTGTTTTACCTAATATGTAACCTTCGACAAGTACAGTGCGCATTGATAGAAGTCCAGAAATTGCAGGGCTATGCGAAGGAGAATCCCTATGATTATTTCTAATACACTAAATATTGTTGATCTACAAAAGTTGGATGAATTGATTTCTCTGTCATTACTTTTCTTTGTACAATATTTAGTGATGATTACAATTTCTTGTTTTCTTATTTCCAGACACCCCTTCTGTTTGGTTTTCACTCAAGTATCAAAGTATCCTAAACAACCAGAATTGTATAAATTTTGACTAGTTCTAACTAACAACAGTATAAGAAACAGAGAACTTTATTTATTTATTTATTTTAAAAGAAAAGACTAAGCCAGAGACTGAACCCACAAGTCAATGGCTAGCCACTTCTATGAATCAACATTTCCACGATTGTGGCTAATAAAAAATAACTTCTTGGACAATGAAGGTTCCGAGAAGCTTCAAATTCAACGACAACATTCAAAGGCTAATAATTCCTTCAGTAGTTCAGTAATATTTCTTTTCTTTTTTTTCCTAAAAAGATTATCCAATCACCTATTTTCTATTAACGGAGACAAAATCTACACCTCAAATTTCATTCTTTAATATAATACATAAAAGAGTTTGGCTAGGATACTATAAATATATAGTGTCATCTTGTGTTATGCATTTTTTGACTGTCAAATGTGCTTTAAAATTCATGTAAACTAAATTCATTTCATTAAAAACGGAGTAATCTTCACTTTTAGTTTGTCATATTTAATTTTTATCAAACAAATTTACTTTGCACGAATCATAAAGTCCATCCGACGGTCCATCACTTCACTCGCTAAGGAAATATTACTGAGGCTAAATTTCATTTCAGACCAAGTAAAATAGACAATCCATCACTTCACTTGCCATGGAAAGGCTTTTCCGGCCCAATTATTAACTGTAAAATATATATTTTTTTTTTTCGCCAAAATTGGTTAGAGATTTTAAACTTCCGATCCAAGAAAGCTGATCTAAATTTTGAGCCCAATTCACATAGAACAGTCTTATTGGGCTATTTGCTTTTTCGAATTCTATCCTTCCTCGCTAAGGAAAGCACAAATATCATGGACTGAACTTTAAAACAGCCCCAAAAGCCGCTATCACCAAAATCACCACATAATCCAGTTGACAACTTCAGATCTACAATTTAATGTTTAAACGGTAATGCTTTCAGAAAACGATCTAACCTAGGTCCAACTTGTCAGTGATTAATAAAAATGATGATTCAACAATTAAATATGAACCAAGATCAATTGATAGTCCAACTCCGAGTGTATCGCACGACCTATGCGATCACCGACCCGATCGGCGAACCCCAAACTTCTAAATACTCTTCCTCGAACTGATATCAAAATAGATCAAAAAGAAAAAAAAAAAAGAAGCAAAAGGACACGAAAGAAAGAAAAAGATCAAGCTTCGAAATCTTACCTCGACCGATCTACTTCCAATGGCGCTCGAATGGGTTGTGCTAGGCTACGCGGCGGGAGCTGAGGCGATCATGCTCCTCTTCCTCACCCTTCCCGGTCTGGATGGGCTCCGGCGCGGCCTGGTCTCCGTCGTACGGAGCGCGCTCAAGCCGATGCTGTCAGTGGTCCCCTTCTGTCTCTTCCTCCTAATGGACATATACTGGAAGTACGAAACCCGTCCGACCTGCGACCAGGAGCACGCGTGCACCCCGAGTGAGCACCTCCGCCACCAGAAATCGATCATGAAGAGCCAGAGAAACGCACTCTTGATCGCCGCCACGCTCCTCCTCTACTGGCTCCTCTTCACGGTCACCTCTCTGGTTGTCAAGATTGAGCAACTCAACCAGCGCGTCAACAAGCTCAAGCGCGACGATTGAGATTCGAGACTGATCGGGAGTTTCTGGACTGATCTGTTGCTTGGCGTGGCAGATCTCCGTAGGTTATCTGGTTTCTCTTTTCCGTTTTTTTTTTTTTTTTTTTTTTTTTTTTTTTTTTACTGGCATCTTAAACGGTAGGGTTTTGGATCTTGACTTTGGTTTTCTAGTTGGTTAAATGCTATTTGGTTAGAGATCGAACCTGTGGTTCTGTTCTGTATCGTTATGGTCTTATGAAAGATGGATTGATATATTGTTTTGTTTTGTGTTGTTTGATCATGTTTCCTGTCGAGGTGAAATGTGAATGCTGATATCTTGTTTGATTATCCAACAATTGAGCTAATTATTTTCAATTCCGTAGGAGGAAATATAAGGGGCTTGCAATTTTAATTTATTGATTTGTGCAATTTGGCATTACTAAGGTCTGATCAACAACAACAACAACAACCAAAACTCTCAATGAAATTCTAATTGCTATTACTCATTTGTTCCATAACACCTTGTCATATTTTTGCAATGCTGGTATTTGCTTACTAGAACATGCTTTGCTCAAATTGAGTGTAAATTGTATACAAATCAGAAGAGTTGAGCCTTCATGTTATGATTTCAGACTTCTTAATCAATTAAATTGCATAGATATGTTTGTTGTAGGTTTCCATCTCGAGCATTGTTGAGATTTAATGTTCTAAGCAATGTATGTTGAAGCTTTCCTTCTCAGGAGTTTCTGTAATTTTATTAACAGGACTCCTTTATTTTGATGAGATGTTATTATCTGGTACCGATGTACCATGGTAATGTTTAAATTTTATTTTGCTACGGAGTTCATGGGGGATTTCATGGGGCGTTGATATCAGAAGTTCCTCCTGTCCAGTTAGAATGGTAGTTGATTTATTTGGTCAATGTTGGAATTGGGAAGTTTTATTCTAAATAATTTTAATTAAGTATAATTAAATAAATGAATTATGCTAAGGTTTAATATTATTCTGTTGATTCCCTTGAGGTCTAGAAGAGCTTTGATGAATTTTCATAGGCATTACCGCATAAGATCTTTGGTCAATTTTATCTCCTTTTTTGTGTTGTGAGAACTGAGAACATTGATGCGGTCAATGATGCCAAGAAATTAAATTGAGCACAAGTGCATGTCACATAAAATTCCAGTAATTCACTGGATGATTTGTGAATAACTTATTCGATTTTTTTTTCCAAAAATTAAATCATTTGTTTTTATTTTAGATCCATTACATTTTTTTATGATAGTTGTCCAGTATTATTGAGCAGTTCTACTTTTTTCCTTTTATCGCTCATGACGTGGCAAACCAAGTTCACGAGGCAATCTACTATACCAGAAAGAAAAACGAAGATCCTAGCACCTTCTCTTCCTCTCCAGCGGGGCCTTCCTCTATTCCCCATCTCCAACCAAAGCTTTATTCTGGTATTTTCTACTCAAATTACTCAGCTAACCTAATTCCATGCCATCTTATCTTCTTCAATGAATTTCTTGCACAAATCCAAGTCTTCTCTTTCCTCCCTCCTTTCCCGGTGCATTTCCAACCAGATCTATCCACAAATCCAACAATCTCACAGTTCCACTTATTATATTCTCCATCCACAACCAAAAACTCAATATCACCGATTCCGTCGCCAACCGAGGTGGTATCATAACCCACGTAACGTCGTCGCAGTTGTTCTTGTTTCTAGTGCTGCTGGTGCCTCTATATATTATGGCAACCTAGAAACCGTTCCTTACACCAAACGGCGCCACTTCGTACTGATATCCCCTTCGGTCGAGCGGCAACTTGGCGAAGCCCAATTCAACCAGCTGAAAAATGCATTGCGTGGTAAGATCCTCTCTCCAATTCATCCAGATAGTGTACGCGCACGTCTCATTTCAAATGAAATAATCAGTGCGTTACAACGCGGGCTTCGCCATCATGAGCCACACTGGAAAAGTATTGAGTATTCTTCCCATGAGCCTTCGAAGGAAGATTTTGATCCAAAGAGGTCTCCTGAAACAATACTTTTGTTAGAAGATGGTTGCAAAGAGGAGCATTTGAAGTGGCGTCCTGAGGTTGAAGAGCTGATGGATGACAGGTGGGTCCAGAAGAGCAGAGATATGGATATGGCGAAGGGGGGAACCCTGCCTGCGATGCGGCACATGGAAGGGTTGAAATGGGAGGTACTGGTGGTGAGGGATAAAATGGTAAATGCCTTTTGTTTGCCGGGCGGTAAAATTGTGGTTTTTACCGGGCTTCTTGATCATTTTAGAACCGATGAAGAGATTGCGACGGTGCTTGGTCATGAGGTATATCCTAAATCTTTTTTTGAAAAGAAGAGTCGAGAAAATCAGGGATAAATGAAAGCATTGTCCGAGAAGGCGAGAATATGTCAAACCCAGCCCAAATCTATTTGGAAAAAAAATATGATTAGGCCCAAATTAAAATGTCATGGGCCTTCAACTAATTGGGTCGTACGGCTGATTCTATTTAGGCCCAATTCGTTGGATCAAGCATTATGCCCCTTGTATTTTCAAGCAAAGTTATTTAGATATTTTCTCATCCTTCTAGCCTTGTTACAACACAGGTCGGGCATGCAATTGCTAGACATTCAGCCGAGATGATTACCAAAAACTTGTGGTTTGCTGTGTTGCAACTTATTATATTGCAGTTTGTTTTCATGCCAGACATTATAAATGCCATGTCCAATCTTCTCCTCAGGCTTCCTTTCTCTAGGAAGTAAGTTTCTAGTAATATTTGTTACTGTCAATTATGGTTTATTATAAAGTTTATCCTTAATTCAGTGGAAATAATTTATTGGAAATATATTTCTGATTTTTAAAGAATATTGTGGACATTGCCTTCTTTTTTTAGCTAGCTTGAATTAAGAATCTAGTTCTCAAATCATCCCACTGCAAATACAACATTTGAAGTTTATATCGCTTTTCTTATATCAGATAGTATACACCGAGAAGACAGAATTCTACATCAGTAGGTTACAGGAAGATACCTACTGATCTAAAATTCTATCTTGACACAAAATGAGATGTACTATAGTGATATGTTATTTTATACAATTTTACCATGTAGGATGGAAATTGAAGCCGATCACATCGGCCTTCTCCTGATGGCTTCTGCTGGGTTTGATCCACGAGTGGCCCCACTCGTGTACGAGAAATTAGGGAAGATTACTGGTGACTCCGCTCTGCACAACTATTTGTCAACTCATCCATCAAGCAAGAAAAGAGCAGAGATTTTATCCCGTGCCGAAGTCATGGAAGAGGCATTGGAGTTGTATAGGGAAACGGTTGCGGGTCGCGGCATTATGGGTTTCCTCTAGATCCATTTTTATGCAAGTTGTGTTCTGAAGGTCACAGGAAGTTGCCAGAAAAAAAATAATGCGAAACTGCACATGTTCTCATTCCTTTTCCTGGAATTTTTGTGAAATGTGGTTATTTTTTTAAGGCCGAATGGAGCAATTACTGGCCAAGGCCCAAATTTATCTAACTGCATGCATGCCCAAATTTAGGACTAATATTTAAAAAAAAAAAAATTCACGAAGAACAAAGTTTATTATGAGTGTGTCAAGATTCTATTGAATTTGGCGCATTAAATACTTCTAATATATAATTTAAAATTTTGCAAGTAAAATAAGCATCCAAATCGTTAATTATTGTTAGTAAACCATAGTGTGTATTGGTGCAGAAATAGATCATCAATTTGCATTCATGTTTATTAAAGCATTATTCATGTTAAATTTGCATCGCATCAGAGAATTATTCCCAAGTAGCACAGAAAATGCATGTTAAATTCAATGATTTTAAATGGTTATTTAACCTACAAATGTGTATTGCAAGTATCTATATAGAATCAGAGTTCTAAATAGCGTGCCATGGTGTTTCCAGACTATAAAAACTATGACGTTATTGGTGCTATAGCACGTTATAGTGCGTTATAGTGCGCTATAGTACACTATAGCAATGTAATATGATAATAGCGTCATTTTTTTAACTATTTTGTTATGACGCGATAAACGTGATTTAAACTTTTGTATAGAACAGATGTTAATATCAGAAATGATGATGACACAAATAAGACACAATTCTAGAAGCACTAATGTCATGCTAGATATGGACATGTTACATGTTTTAACGGAAAAACACATTCTAGAGTCTAGAAATATTTAACTGCATGATTTGGCACGGTATTAGTTTTTCAACTTTCATAGAAGTTTAGAACAGCAAGTGTCAGTCGGATAACATTTGCACAAAACTGTCTTGAGACCTTAAACGGCCTGGGGGGGAAATAAATCTGCTGTGACATGGATCCTATAATTCTCAATCCATCCATTCATATATTTTGAGGTCCATGCATCTAAATTATCTATTTTTGAGATTCGTACATAAAAAGAAATGAATAGTTGGATTGAAAATTGCAGGATCTTGTAATTCTTCGAAATCACAGCAGATTTATTTCTAGCCAAGGGGAATAAAAATGTAGTCATTATGCTTTCATTATCTAAAAAGTTTTCTTTTTGAAAATCTTCACGGAAGTATCAATCAAAAAAACAAAAAAAAGAATCTTCACGGAAGCTGCGAAGTTGCTGAAAAATTAATGCCAACGAAATTCAAAAAAAAATTTGACTTTGACTTCATGAACATCAGCGCAATAAAAAAAATCAAATGCACATGAATTGTCCACCTCATTCTTTTAGAGATTTAATGTCTACCCTTCAAAATATTATTTCTTCTTCGAAAATTCATAATATCATATTTATCTTTCTAAATTTTTAAAATCTCACAAATTTATCTCATTTATTGTCTTTTATATTAAACTTCTTTTTTATATCCGTAAAGTATCTATTTTACTCTTTATAAAATATAACATGTTTAAGAAAAATGTTAAATCTTCAAATTGATCAATTTGTAAGAACAAATGATTTATTTTCTTACTTGCGACACACACATAAACATATATCTAAATAATATTGTGTATGTATCATAAATAGACAAATAAATCATTTGTTCTCACAAACTAACTAATTAGATGACCAGACAATTCTCTTAAACATACCACATATATTTTATATTTTAATAAACATAAAATGGATACTGTATAAATTTTAAAATTAATTTACTAGAAGAGATATATAATTGGTTACATTTTTTAGTTTTGGAAACTTAAGAAGAAGAGTAAATATGATAGTATGAATGTTAGAGGAAGAAATAGGTAATTTTGAATTATTTTTTTTAAGGTATATATGATTTTTTTTGGTATTATCATCTAGACAAAGCTGAAATTGTTGTAAACTAATTTATACATGCCAAAAGTGATACGTCTCATATCTGGCAATGTTATCATAACTGGACCGGACATCAACTCGGTAAAGATTTAGATTAACGATTTACTAGTCGAACCGATTATTCCACCAATTCAATTACTGGTTTATTTATATACCTATATATATGAGATATGAAAATTATTATAAAATAATCATATGTTTTATATAATATTTGCTTCATACATACATATTAAATAACATAAAAAAGTATTTATAAATATATTTCAAATTTTAATATTTAAATAAAGTAATAATACTTATTTTATTAAAAAAGATTGAATGTTTTTAAGGTGGATAAAGCTTCTAATTTGTTTGATAATTTGTAAGGCTAATAAATCATATCTTAATAAAAAATATAAAACTTTACAAAAATAATGAAAATTAGAATAAAAATAAAATAGTGCTCATTATTACTTTAAAGAGAATTAAACACAAAAATATATATAGTTTGATTTAAGTATAGCGCCTCCTTGAGACGTTATAGTCATATATATATATATACAATTTGTTATCTTAGAATATCTAATATTTTGAGGACTTTTTTGTGTACATTTCATAGAATAAAATAAATTTTAGCATAGCATCTATTTTACTGACTTACATGTGATGGTGTACAGATGTGAGAAGCTAGCCAATACAATTTTCTCTCTCTCATATTTAATGAAAGAAAAAAGTTGTACAAAAGTAAACTAGCATAAAAACGGTGTTTTTAAAACCGAGCTACTCGTTTCTTTTATCAAAAATCGGTCCATTAAACCGGTTTTTAACAGTTCAATGACAGAAGCAGTATCTTAATTGAACCAAACCGGAAAAGGCTCCAGTTCCGATTTAATCCGGTTCAACCGACCGGTTCGGTCCAGTTCTGATAACACTAATATCTAGTAATGTAATTTCTTGTTGAGTTCAGATATGTCGGTATAAATTATAATAATGACAGTTAAAAAGAGATTCAGTCTTTTATTTAGTAATCGAAATAATGTTTTAAAATATTTAAAATTTAAATAACTTTTTTTTGATAAATATTAAATAATTAAATGGCTTAAAATCTATTTTTTTACTAAAAAAACAATATCGATAAAAAGAAAAAAATGCCAGCATTTCTGCATTCGAGGGCATGATGCATGAACATTCGTCCTCGTTAGAAACTAAATTAAATCCACTGGCACCTCGAATAAATATAAATTCCACCGAGTGGCGAGCATACCAACAAGCTCTTCTAAATAATAACAGAAAATCTAGGCTACGCTTTCTGAGTTCTGACTTAGAAGTTAATGCTTAATTCTTCTTTCTATACTGAAAATTAATTAATGCATTAATAGCGATCTCTCTCCAGAAACATGCTTCGGGAATTGTCTCGAATGAGGGAGTCAAAAACCGTGTATTCTTGCCTAAGGGCGTGTTTGAAGCAAAAAAAAAAAAAAAAAATAGTGTATTCTTCCGAGGCAAGTTTTAATTTTGTTCTGCATTAAAGTCTACGCCGTTACCAAAGTACTAAGGGCTGGAACCGAATCGAATTTAATTCAGTTCGAGTTCGAGTACAAACTAATTTTAAACTAAACTAATTTAAAATTGAAGTAAGATTTTAAACTAAAAAGGTAAGTTCGAGTTTAAAAAGAAGAGGTCGATGTGATTTGAATTAGTTTCGAATCAAATTGGTTCGAAATTGAAGTAGAATTTAGAATTAAAAAGAAGAGTTTTAAACTGAGTCAGACTTAGTTCGAGTTTAATTTGAACTAATTTTTAACTGAATTGGATTTGATTCATTTCAGAACAACTAATTTGATTTTTAACTGAACTGGGTTTGATTCATTTCAAATCAAACCAATTTTTAACTGAATTGGGTTTAAAGCTTAAGGGTGAATTTAGGAGTACAAACGGATCGGATACGGATTGAATAATGATAAAATTATATTTGTATCTATTTTTATTCATCAAATACAGATATAGATAAAATGTTTAACAAATATATATGGATATAGATCGAATATCGAATATTCATAAATACATACATAAATATTTTCATAATATATATTAAACTATGTAATATATAATATCAATATCTAATTTTTTAATATAGATCCATATACAAACAAATAATATCTGATCTATTTGCACCCCTAGGTGAATTTCGTGTAGAACTCATCAAAAACTCACAAATTTACTCTTTTAATTGTATTTTCTATGAAAACTCATTTTAAATTTCTGAAATGTTTATTTTATTCCTTATTAAGAAAAATAAAAAATGTTTAACATGTTTCAAAAAAAATAGCATTCTATTAGTCAGTTTTTAAGGACAAATGAGTAATTTCTCTACTTTTTTATGCTTACACAAGTATATACTTAAATGTCACTATATGTGCGTTAGAAGTTGAGAAATTACACATTTGCTCTCGAAATCTAACCATTTAAAAGATTGATATTTTTCTTAAACATACTACATATTTTTTATTTTTCTCAATAAATAGTAAAATGAGTATTTAATAAAATTAAAATGAATTTTAATATTAAAGACAATTAAATAGGTAAATTTGTAAGTTTTTGAAATTTAAAAGGATAAATATGATATTAAGATTTTAGAATTTAGAGAAAATAAGTAATTTTGAAATTTTTTAGGGTTATACATGAAATTATCCCTCAGCTTAACATTTATACTAAAATAAGATAAATCCTGAATTTATGAAAAATATTTTTTGAAATTTTAGCATAACAACACACATGCATGTGGCGAAGTTAAATTCTATCCACTATAAAAGCTTGTCGCACCGCAACAATGAAACATGATTGCACAAATAATCAATCCACTGTAAATGCTCGTCGAGCCAAAATTCGATATAATCTTAAACATCGTAGTGGGTTTTGTATCTTTATCTCTCGCCACTTTTGTCATCAATTGTATATCCTATAACACTGATGAAAGAATCTAAAATCGCGCGCTATTGCTACCAATTGCACCGACCATATCCATGTGATATCCCACCACTTGCGCTCCATCGAATTCGTATTTCAAACTGGTTGCCACCAGCTGTTTGTGACTGTCATGTACCAACGCTTTGCTTCATGTCAACCCCTCTTGGTAGCATGTCTGTTACATCAATTGGTCTTTTCCTTTTCCTTTTCCTTTTTTTTGTAATAAATTTCATTATCAGTTTTCTTTTCTTTTTCTTTCACTATTTTATAGAATGGGAAAGAACGGCTCACAATGGAGCCACGAACGGCGATGGAGCAAAAATATGAAAATGGAATCAAATGTCTTTATTGAGGATCGATAATTGCGTCTTCTTTACTCAATGACTTCAATTAATTTGCTCCTTTTGTTTCATTGTTGATTAATTTATTTTTGAAGATTTGTTCGTTTAGCGAGTATATATCTTGTAATTAACATCCATGTTTGCTTGAGGGGCAGGGGCAGATCCACATAGTTTCAGTGGGGGCAAGTGCTCTCCTTCTTTGAATTTTGAAATTTAGTAGAGATTCGGACGTTTCAATCAACTTTGTTTTCCTATAAATTTTTTTTTCTCTCTCTGAATGTTTGATTTGTAATTCGAGTTAAATTTAAATAAATTTTTTGAATTATAATTGGTGTTTAAAATTATATGTTAGAGAATTAGAAATTACAAATCAGAGTATTGAAAAGTACAAGTTAAAGCATTGTTTTCTATCGAGTTGTTAATTATTTAATAGGTTTAAACCCAATTAGCTATTTAAATTCAATTTGATAATTTTTTTTCCTCAATAAAAATTATGAATCCACCTTGCCTGGCCCACAAAATAGAAAAAGTTTGAACTATGAATTGTTCTTCATAATTTAATGAGTTTGAAGATTTCAACTTGTGATTTCCTACATGTCTCTAGCATCAGCATCAGTGATTAAAACACCGGACTTTCTGTTAGTTTTTGTTAAGGAAATGTTTTTATTTTTTTATATATTTATGATGTATTATAAAATCCAATGGAGTCTGATTAACTGCATCAAGTTTATTAGGCAATTCAGTTTTATCAAGTTTTTAAGGGATATACGTGAAATTCTCCCAAAAGTTATTGGTCCTAATGTGATTTTGCTCATTTTTTTTAATGTATGTAATATAATGAGGTTAATTGACTCTTTTTTGTGAGAGATTACTTATTAATTTTTAAAGGTTTCATCACATGGAATGATTAAAAAAATGGCACTATGTTCATATCATGTTGCTATAGAGCTGATAGCATCATAGCTTTTATGATCCGAAAATGTTATAGCTATTGTTTTTAGCAATAATTTTTTTTTATTTGACTAATTTTGCAAAATATATAATTATTGAATTCTACAATTTCTTCTATTTTAAAATTATGCAGATTCAAGTCAATTGAAATTACAATGTAGGTTGCTTGAACTGAAGAAATCATGAAGGCATTTATCAATAATTTAATTCATAATATTTTAAACTTCTTAAAATGTATTTGATATTGTTTCAACATGATACAAATGTTGGTAACGTTTATAAAACGTTATAACGATTATATCTTAAGAAAACGTTGTAAAATAACTTGATCAAAGTTTAAAGAATAAAAAATGTTACATAACGTTTTAGAAAATTGGTAATGTTTTAATTAAATTCAAGCTTCAAAAATTCTTTTTTTATCAAGTTTCCACAGAGTGAAATCATTGTTAACGTTTTATAAGCGTTGGTAACGTTTTGATCAATCTTGCAGAAAAAGAAAACTCAAATTCAAATTGAACTAAAATATTGTAATGTTTTATAAAACGTCTATAACGTTTTAAGTCAAAAAAAACTCCTTTTGAAGCTGTCTCTATAAATAGGGCTTTGAGCTTCTTCAAAAAAAAAAAACCTAGCCACCCCTAACATTGCAAAAATATATTTTTCTGTGGGTTTGAGTTCCTTCATTATTGTGAGAGCTTAGAACTTCAATATCCCTCAAACAACCTTAAATCCACTTTACTAATCTTGTGTTATATTATGTTAGAATGAGTTTTTGAGTGTTTCTCTTGTGAACATTGATTTCGAAACTTTGTTCTCTTCTTGAGTTGTTCGTGTGACTTTCCTTGGTTGTAAGGGCTCATTGGCTCTTATCTTTAGTGGGCTATATGACTTCCCTTGGTTGTAAGGGCTCATCAATTCACAAGTTGTAAACTTTTTTCGTTGGGTAATAGAAAGATGCACTTAAAAGAGGTTGCAAAGTTCTAGAGACATAGGCCTTTTTTTTTGCTGAACTCCATTATCACTCACATGTCAAATTTCTCTAAATCCATCTATTTACTTTTAATCACAATTATTTTTTTAATTTTAAGCGATTAGTAGTGCATTTAGTATAACATAGCGTGCTATTTAGAACCTGATATTTTGAACAATGTTTTTTTCTGAGCAAAGTTAAGAATTAGAATTAAATTTATAGTTGTGAAATGAATCAATGAATAGTCTAACAATAAAATTTCATATATAATTTGAGTAATGTTTGATGGTAAATAAAAAATTGTTAATTTTGAACTATTGAAATTTTAAGTCGCACGTGATTCATACTTCAAACCTCATCGTTTTTTATAGACCTAATAAATTAGTGATGCATCACCATCAGGATCAGTTATGCACCCTGGACTTTTTCAATAGTTTTTTTTAGTTATGGAAATGTTTTAAGTAAATTTCAACACGAGTAAATTTGAAAGTAGTCGATCAGAACAGCTCAACATTATTATCACATGAAAATATACTTGGAGACCAAATTATATATTTTTTTGAAATTTTTTTTACTATTTTTTTAGACAATTAGAAAATCACTTGATATTCAACTTCTAAATCATCTGAAAGTAGTGATTTTCTACCTACAAAAAAAATAGTAATCTTTTTTCAAAAAATATAAAAGTTGATCTCCAGCCTCCAGATATATTTTTATATGATAATAATGTTATTCTTTAAAAAACAAAAGTTATTGGCCTTTATGTGGCTTTTGCTCAATTTGGAAGTTCTGTAATATAATGGAGTCAATTTGTAATATAATAGAGGTCAATTGACTCCAATATTTTTTGGTGATATTACTTGACAATTTGACAATGATTTCTCAAGTTAATTAAAATAAAGCTAAAATTAAAAAGTAAATAACTAGTTGTGTTATTGAACATATAGATAAGTTAACCCGAAATTTTTATAAATACTCAAAAAAAAAATGAAATTACAAAATCTACTCAATTTTTTAATGAATTTTGATTTATACTCCTTCCGGTTATCAAATAACCGGATTTGGAATAAATTTCTGATGGTCCAATATCCAAATATGAAAAAGAAATCCAGCTAAAGGTAGAACATTTCCGGTTATTGAATAACCGGTAATTCAATGGAATCAAATATGAAATTATTTTCCTATCTATAATCCTGTGCTATATCTGTTGAATGCTGATAGCCCCACCGGTTTTGACTTGGAAAGAGCCAACTGGTATCCTGGAATACTGGCTTGATTTGACATTAGCTAATAGAAAATTTTCACCGACCAAGCCCAATCATATTTATTTACCCTAATCAAATATTTGCAAGGATTCAAACATTTGTGTTTCAATCAAAATACAAATACTTCAAATTTTGATTTTATGTCCATTTGTCTATTCAAGTTGCTCATTTTATGGAGAGGAGGGTTCAATACCTCATACATTTTATATTTTTATTTTTAAAATTTAAATTGCTAATCTAAACCGGTTAACATGATATCTATGCTAAAATATGATTAGAGTTAGAATTTTATAATTTTTGGAACATTTTTATTATTTCTTAAAGATAGATATGAAATCATTGTTTTGGATCGTTCAAAAACAATAATTTTGTACATATCTTAAAAAATAATAATTTTTTTTTTTAAATTATAAAATTTCATTCTCAAACATATTTTAGTATGAATATAGGCAATTTAGACTTTGAAAACAAAAATATAAAATATGAGATATGAAAGACATGAGGTTTTGGAACCCTCCTCTTTTATGGATCATCCATCTCTTCGTTAAATCATTTCGTTTCAAAATTTTGGATTTAATCCATAAATTTCAGAGCTGATTATGATAGATATTTTTTTGACAAAATAATGAACGATAACCTATTTTCCACTATTAATAAAAAGTATTATAGATAGGAGCAAACGAAGATTAAAAAAAAATGCTAAGCCCGTATAAATTGAAATTTTGTATTTTTTATCCGTTAACTTTTTTTATATTGGTATAAATTATTATTAGTAATTATCTAGTAATAAAATTATATAACACTTATTTATCCATCTTTCTATTCTTAATTTTTAAATTCATCACTTACTATATAAAATAGATACCAAGCTAACCCAGAAATTTTTATTAATATTAAAAAATACTAAATTTCCAAATCAATACACGTTTTGAACAAAATTCCAAACCTGTCCGAACATAGAGCTTATTTTCTGTGTTCATAGCCCATAAATAATATGGAATACATCAAAATAGACAAATCCTAAAAAAAATGGGGGCACCATTACCAACAAATATTTTAGCGATGTTCTTGAAATTTTTTTTAGAAATCATAAATAATTTTTTTTTATTAGACCAACTTGATTGTTTTATTTTTTTACAAAAATTATAAGAACTGAGATGTCATTTCGATTCCTTTTTTTTTCTTTTGAGACTGAATTGTCATTTCAATCCCAGCTATTTTCACATATTTTTAAAAAAAATATGTTTAAAAAATTGTGAAAATAATCGGAACCGAAATATATTTCAGTTCTTATGATTTTTGTAAAAAAAAAAGTAATCATGTTGGTTTCATAATTTTTTTTTCTAATTATGGTTTATAAAAAAAATTCATGTTCTTGTGGTCTTGATCGGTGAAAATTTTCTATTGGCTAATGTCAAATCAAGCCAGTATTCCAATACCAGATGGCTCTTTCCAAGTCAATAATTTCATATTTGATTCCGGTTATAAAACGTTCTACCTTTCCGGTTACTCAGTAACCCGACCTTTTCTACACATTCGGATATTGGGATTTTTTTGATAAATCATAATTTAGAAAATATTTTTTATTGATTCAGCATGATTGTTTTTTTTTTCAAAAATTAGAAGGACCGGAGGAGCCCTTCGGTCTCAAATTTTGCCTTTTCTCAAGACTGGAGGAGCCCTCCGGTCTTCCATAATTTTAAGGATTTAATTCGGAAGTGTTACAGAAGATCTAAAATTTAAAATAAATCAAGACCGGATGGCCGATCCGGTCTCTCCCTTTAGTCTGAATATGATGCGGGCGTATCCTCTGAGATATCTCATATTTTGCGTATCCTCTCAGATATCTCATATTTTGTGTGACCGATGCGTCTGGTGCTTATTGGGGGATAGTGCAGGGGCCAGTATTATTAGAGCTTTGAGATTCATGCATAATGTATTTGAATGGTTAAGATTTTCCAAAAAAGTCACACAAAATATGAGATACCTCATAGGATGCGAATTCGAATATTTTAATCAAGACCGGAGCCTTGGTCCGGTCTCAAATTTTTTTTTTTTTTTACTTTTTCACTTTTTTTTATGTGCGGCTATCTGTGTAGCATTTTTTATTTTTCATATTTCATATTTTATATCTTTTCTTTCAAAGTTCAAATTGTCGATCCGAACCGCTCAACATAATTTTTATGCTAAAATATGCATGTAGATAAAATTTTATATTTTTTGAAATTTTTTTACTATTTTTTAAAATGAGTACAAAATTCAACAGTCTGGATATATTGATTTTAATATACACACATATATTATATATGCATATATACATATATACTTATATACTTATATACTTATATACATATATTATATTATATTATATATACATATATGTACACATACACATATATTATATATAGATATACATACACATACACATATACATATATTATATATACATAAAAAATAGAGATGCTACACAGATCGCCGCATGGAAAAAAGTGAAAAAAGTAAAAAAAAAAAAATTTGAGACCGGATGGCTCCTCCAGTCTTGAGGAAAGAAAAAAAAGTGAGATCGGAGGAGCCCTCCGGTCTTTGTGGTTTTTGAAAAAAAAAAAAGCAATCATGCTGCATTAGTAAAAATCATTTTTTTAATTATGGTTTATCAAAAAAATCCCGGATATTGGGCCATTGGAAATTTATTTCAAATCCGGTTATTTGATAATTAGAAGGGCCATAAATCGAAATTCATTCAAACACTGGATAGATTTTGTAATTTTATTTTTTTGGATATTTATAAAAATTTTGGTAAGTTAACGATAGAATTGCCTACAATTCAAGTATTGTTTGATGATGCCTCAGATCAAGAACTGTAAATTTTGAATTACTGAATTTCAAGTCATTTGATATACATAATTCACACCATCAAATCTCATCATTTAAACTTTAAACTTTACTTTATATGATTATCAAAATAAGTTAAAATAAATGACTGCTAAAATTTGATCTCTATTTCATAAGATGGTCAAAATTTGATTTTTATATGATTATTCAAACCGATTTACTTCAAAAGTAATACATATACGAGAAAAAAAATATAAATTTTCAAATTAAATTAGTATAAAGTTAATTAATAAAAAAATAAAAAATATATTAAATAATCTATAAACCCTTCTCTGTACAATGGACATACAATTATGCATTTAAGTGCCTATAAAACAAATCAAATATGTGACTGAAGAATAGATTTTGGTTTATACATCCTTACAAGTAGGGGTGGCTTAGCTCATACTTGTTGAGCTGATTCATTTGAGTTACGAGCGAACTGATTTTAGAGGTCTGAGTTGAAATCTCAACTTGAAATTGTTACGAGCCGGTTTGTTGGGTCTGGTTGGACTTCATTTAAAGAAGAAAATAAATTCTATAAACCTTTTGAATCGAGCTGGACTGAATTAGACAGAATAAAATGCACACAAATTTATACAAATTTACAAAATAATGCCTAGCTGAGCTAATTGGCAAATTGGCGAGCAATCTAGATCCCAGCTTGAACTCGTTAATTTTGAACCGAGCTAGACCCCAACTCGGTTCAGTAACAAGTGAGTTATTACCAAACAAGTCAGCTGTGAATCACGATTGAGCCATGAGTTTTTTTTTCCCGGCCCTCTTATAAGCAGTGTTGTAAAAAACTGCCATTTAAGTTGATTAATTGGCCGATTAGTCATTGGCGGTGATCAAAGCGTCATAGATTTTTTGGACAAATTAACTGATTATTTCCAATAATTCTCAATTAATCACTTAACGATACCCTATCCATCCGACGAACACGTACCGTTATTTACAACACTCTCATAATTAGATATAAGATCCCAGCTAGCTTGGACACTTGACCTGACTGTACTGGTCAATCGATAGCAAGCGACCATTGTTTTCAACTGCTGTCCTTAATCAATTTGTGTACACATTTCACAGGTTTAATTATTAGAAGATATACGCCTCTGAAATCCAAACCATCTCAATTAGTTTCCACGAGAAAAGACGAAAAATCTCGATCCAGAATTATCAACATTGGAAATTTGAAAAGGTCAATTAGACAAAACTATAAATCTGAATTCGTATCCTCTGAGATATCTCAAACTTTGCGTGCCTTTATGGGAAACCCAACCGTTTAAATAACTTCTGCACGAATCTCAAAGCACACATAATACTGACCCCTACATCAGCTCCGAATAAGCACCGGACACGTCGGTCACGCAAAAGTTGAGATATCTCAGAGGATACGCACTCCTATTAATCTACACCTAAAACATATGGCACCTTGCGATTGTAGCAACCGTGTTGTGGTGTCTACCATCAGACGAGACAATTTGACGAGAAAAGGTCGCAATTATTAGCCCGGCCGGAAATTTACTTTTCGTCTAAATCACCATAAATAAAGCGCCACGTCAAATATCGATCTTATTTTTTGTTTCTAATTTCTTCAGTAGATAATTGACATTTACGGACTAGAAACAATCTGCAATTCTGCATCCAATATCTGACACCGATATTCGTTTCATTCGTGTATGGCCGATTTTTTTATATATATCCAAAAATTAAATCAAATTACAAAAAATAACCAAAGCATCGTTGAATTTCGATTTTTACCCAATCCGGTTATCCAATAACCGGATTTGAGATAAATGTCTTGTTATCCAATAACCGAACTCAACAAATATAACCGGTTATTCACTAACCAGAAAGTTATATATATTTTTTTTTTTGAAATCAATGATTAACCGGAAAGTTTTAGTTTTTTTTAAAAAAAAACAGAAATTTCGAATTTTTTTTATTTTTTGTATTAAAATATTAGAATGTTGAATATATTTCTTTGAAAATAGATGGAATACAATATAATTTGATTTATTAGAAAGACTGCAACAAATAACCCGGATCAGTATTTTTCAGGCCGGATTTTTCACAGCTGTAAGAAAAATTAATATATTTCTTTATGTGTTATTGAAAAAAAATAAAAATGCTTAGATTTTGAGTTATTGATCCCGGTTCAAAAGTCACTTCTATGTAATCTAGAAAATATTGTGATCCATCTAGTAAATTTAATTAATAAAAAGTTGTTTCTATTTTGAGAACTTTTTTTTAAAAACAATTATTAAATAAATTAAAGTTTTTATTTTTTTCAAAAATAGAAACAACTTTTATTAATTAAATGTACTAGATGGATCACAATATTTTTTAGATTACCTAGAAGTGACTTTTGAACCGGGATCAATAACTCAGAATCTAAGCATTTTTTTTTCCAATAACACATAAAGAAATATATTAATTTTTCTTACAGCCGTGAAAAATCCGGCCTGAAAAATACTGATCCGGGTTATTTGTTGCAGTCTTTCTAATAAATCAAATTATATTGTATTCCATCTATTTTCAAAGAAATATATTCAATATTTCTAATATTTTAATACAAAAAATAAAAAAAATTCGAAATTTCTAATATTTCTAATATTCCATCTATCAGGCCCAATCCTTGTTCCAAATGACAAAAATATTACCTTGGGTCGAAGGCGAGTTAATAGGATTCCGATGTGGCTTTATTTACTTCATAATAGAAGGAGAGGACATCAGACTCGCCGAGATACATAAGAACAACAAAACAGAGCTGCTCGAGATGCACGAGGTAGTTTTTTTTTTTTTTGAAGGTCAGTGAGCATGGCTCAACCGACAATTTCATTGATTTAAAAAAGTTATTTACAAAAGCCTTACAACATCAATATTTACAAAGTATATAATGAATTATAGTTCTCTATGACCCCATCGTGCAGAGTCCCTCTCCACGTATCCGTAATCCTACAGATACTTGTGCCAATTGGTAATCTCCAAAGCAGTTAAGCTCACCAGCTCTGGTATGGTCTTAACCTTGGACGTGAACAACCTCCTGTTACGCTCTCGCCATAAAGCCCAACAACCCGACACCCACACTGAGTCCCATAGTTTCTTTGTCAGTTGTTCCATATGATTCCTTGCACGAGGTAGTTATTCAATACATTTTTGTTATTCAATTTTCAGGTTGAGAAAGAGGAGTAACAATATATTTTTGTTATTAAATTTTCAGGTTGAAAAAGAGGCAAGCAATGTATTTTTATCCGACGGTCAAGTTTAGATTTACTATTTATTGTTTGTTTACTTGTTTATTGTATTAACATGCAGACACCTATTTAGGCGCACTATTATTGTTTGTTTTGATTTATTTGTGATTTATTTGTTGTTTTACAAATCGTTACGTTCAGATTTACTGTGATGAAAAATGATGAAAGATAAAAGCAAAATAGTACAATAAATAACAACATGAAAGAAAGATAAGCATCCCGATATAACAAATCACAGTACATGACAACACTAGAGTAAAAAAAAAATACAAAAACAAACAACAACCTAAAAGTTAGAAGGAGTGAATGGTTGCCTCGCCTTCCTAGTCCTGAAACCCTTAATCCGCACTGCGAGTGGCGTGTGGTCGAGAGAATCATCTGACTCAACGGCCTCGACCTCCTCAATCTCAGCTGATTGCAGGACCAAATGCAACTGTGTGTCCAGACTCCTGAGTCGGTAACATACTGTAGGCAGTTCTCACGATAGGATCATCCATGGAGATGTCAGGAAAGTACGTACCGGGAGGATACTGCGTAGGCTGTGAGCTGCCAGAAAAGTGTGGAAAAGGGTGCAGCATAGTGAACCCTGGTAGATATGCAGGAGGAATCGACTGGGTCGGATCATAACCCGGAGAATATAAACCATCAGGGTTTGGGTCGATATTGAAGCCGAGTCCCTCCTCCTCCTACAAGTTTACAAACAAGTTATGTATCATTTTTTTTAAATGCACAAGTTGTATATATTAAAAAAATAACTTACTTGCATAGAGAAAAACTGAGTAGGGGCAACCTGCTCTGCAGCGCGCCTCCTAAGCGTCTCTGCTCCTCTATCGAACGCCTGACCGACAGTCTGAGCATCCTGGACTGAAGCCCACAATGCCTCGTCACCATCGTATCAGACGTATATATCAGGCTCATCTGATATGTCATTAATCTGATCACATCTAAGCAATCCTGGTCATCTCAGGAGAGAGTCTAGGCGCGTCTTGTACCCATATTGGCAGACAGCAGGTACATTGTGCTTTAGAATAGCTTTTTCGAGTCTCTTCCAGCCCCGCACTGTGGCCATTGTCGCCGCTATGACACAACTCTTCACCAGATATAAAGCCTGCAAAATTATAAGCAAGTACAATATATAAATGTTGTATAGATGTAAATATTACAAGTTTTTTAAAGTAAACATACTGTAGATGCAAACGGTGCGCCGGCTGGAATGATACCATGAACTCATCCTTGCCGATCCCTTGGCCTCGGTGCACGCTCGTGAGGGTTATCGATGATACACCCCTCTAAGTACACTGTGTACACGCCACACTCCTGATACCAATCTCTATAAGGCCTGTATTTTTTTTGAAAAAAAGTCATCAATGCGACGTATCATCCATTAACCAGAGAGATTCTTACACTAGCGGTACATCCATGTGACGGTGCTCATCAGCTATAGGTGGATCGATAGAGGATGCCAGTTGGACGTATGATCTATACCAGTGCGCCCAGTCTCTGCCCGGAGAGATGTCTCTGGTCAAATGAAGCTGTCGCCAAACATCCTCACTGATCGGCTCTGGGGGAGGAGCTGTCTGCCTCAATCCAAACTGTCTCATAACCCGACCGGGGTAATGATGCTCGACAATCTGAATTTAGTAGGTTTTTTAATAAATGTTGTCATAGCTAAAATTTGTAAAATAAATTCAAATACAGTACCTGAAAACATATGAGGGGCACCTCTGCACGCCAATAACGCTCCTGCTGTCGACATCTCTCAGGTAGTATCTCAAGATAGGTCTGATGTACCCCGTTTTCCTCAAGCTGAATTCATAGATTTTAACACTTGCATCAATCAGATGTGCCAACATTTACAAATTTATTTAGATTAAATTTTAAATAAAATAAGAACTTACATATTCTCTGTAGGGTTGCCATGTAACATACTCTGGATCATCCCTGAGATGCTCGATCTCCTGTCTCCAGTGATTGATGCCGAGAGTCCCGCCATGACTTGCCTCGATATAAGTCTTCAGATAGCTCCACATATGCGCATATGCAAGGCATGTGTCTGGCTCGGGTCTGCCCCAATCTGGCACATCTGTCTTGCAAGTAATTGTCGGACGGCCAACAATTAGATGCGCCCAGGACCAATGCTGCAACAACATGCATGGTCCAATAAATGTCTTGTTCTTCTTCAGACATGCTTGATTAAGACCCCTGTATAATGTTAGTGTCAATAACCGGTGTAGTGATGATATTTTTCATATTGAAATTTGTAAACAATAATTTCAAGTCACACACCTATACAAGCATGCGAGAGTCGTAGCCCCCCCAATTGTACTTGCTCGCATTGGGCAAATCAGCCAGCAATGGGAGATAGCATAGCTGTACCTGATCTCCGTGTGAACCACGAAACAATTTGACTGTGATCATCTCCAAAATGTATGAATGCAAGTGCTAATCAATGGTGGCCTGTTATTTATTTTAATTAAAATATTATTTAGAAGAAAACTGAAATTTTGTATAAGTAAATAAGATAAAATTTACATACCTGAGGGGGACGACTACTAGGAGCTGGAAACTCCTTGAAGGCGGATCTCAGCTTTGCCAAGCTGATGATACCTAGGGAGATCTGTGTCTTTGTGCCTCTCTTCTTCTCTTTTTGCAAAGCAGCGTGCGGTATCCCCAGCAGGTCCTCGCACAAGGATCTGAAATCTCCATACTCAATGCCCGTCACAGGCTCCCTGACAATGGTCATGCCCCATAGACGGCTGACATCCTGTAGTGTGACTGTCATCTCAGCGTGGGGAAATGAAGTGAGTGGGTCTCAGGACACCATCGCTCAATGAGCGCAGAGCACAATCCCGCATCGACAATCTCCTCGGCCATCTGGGATAGTTGGTACAATCCCATGGCACGCAACGTCCCTGCATAGGCCTTCTGGTACTTAAACCACATTATGTTGTGGCGTACTGTAACTGTATCTAGTCCCTAAATTAAAAAAATATATATTATTAATAAAATTTGAAATAAAATTATAATTTTATTATTAATATAAAACTTACTTCAGTGGCAGCCTCCAAGATACGGTGCTCCGCATTCGGGTACCAGAGAAAGTCTGATACCCGATCAGTGCAGTGCCGGATACCGGGAACCACAGATGTCAATGCCGCATCGACATACTGTGACATCTCATATGGAGTGGGTATAACCGGTGCACCTCCACTCGAAGAAGGTACATCCCTACTAGAAGACGGTCTAGATCCCATAGATGCCATGCTGTATTTTCATATTTTGGTCAATAATCAATTTTGGTACAATTCCATAATTATTTTGGTCAATAATCAATTTTGATACCATTTCATAATTATTTTGGTCAATAATCAATTTTGATACCATTTCATAATTATTTTGGTCAATAATCAATTTTGGTACAATTCCATAATTATTTTGGTCAATAATCAATTTTGATAGTACAATTCCATAATTATTTTGGTCAATAATCAATTTTGATACCATTTCATAATTATTTTGGTCAATAATCAATTTTGGTACAATTCCATAATTATTTTGGTCAATAATAAATTTTGATACCATTTCATAATTATTTTGGTCAATAACCAATTTTAGTACAATTCCATAATTATTTTGGTACAATTTTGGTCAATAATCACAAATCTTAAATTTTAAATCCTAATCCTACTCCTACTTCTACTTTAAACTAAAATTTAAATTTAGAAAAAAAAAGAAAATTATCCGATTCGAAGGGATGTCAAATGAGATTGGATGGAAAAAACAAACTAGCGGCCATCATATATATTACCATGGCTGCTGGCTAGTGTGCAGGCCAGGTGCCCTCTACCCCCCACAGCGGCCAGCTCGCTACCCCCCAAAGCGGCCAACCTACTGGGCCTAAAGCCGGCCCAATAAGGTGCCCGATTCCCACCAAAGCGGCCACATAAAACCTACCTGCTTCGCGCCAAAGCGGCCATGCTAATTTTAACAATTCCAGCCACCGATGGTATTTTGATTTATTTATTTTCTTAAAATGATATATTTACAAATTTCGGGAAGATGATGGCATATAAAACTACATGGTCCAGGAACTCTGACTAATTCATATCAACTAAGGTACCTCATTCTTTAAGTTTGAATCTGATTTATATATAATATATTGGTATAAATTTTAAATATTTTATATATTACAAGTTGAGACAAAATTTGGCTCAAATTTTGATCAAAAGATATGGATTTAAACCTAAAACTATGCTCTAGACGGAAGCATGCAAAGAAAGAGAATGATAAATTTATTGTTTGAAGTTGAGAGTCCGTAAAATTAGAACTGATCATACAAGCTCATTTGTTTTAGAAGGAAAGAATTAGAGGAGTAGAGAGAAACAAAAGAGAACGAGTACTGTTTAGAGAAGAGCGTCACGTAGATTTTGATAAAATCCGCCATCTCGAAATTAAAATGTAGATTTTACTGATCGGAGTCTTCGCCTTCTCCATTATTATCCCCTTCTTTTTCTTTAATGAATTGTTTCTCCTCTGATTTCGAAGCACTCTTAAAGGATGAAGTAATGCAGAGGATCTCAACTGTTTTCATACCTGCCTCGCGGTTTTTCTCTTCTTTGAGGAATTAGGTTCAGCTAATGGGTTGTTATTATTACCTAATTAGGTTGGCCGATAGGTCAATAGAGTCTTCTTTTTAGTGAGGTGAAGGCGTGAAGCATCAGATTTGCTTCGGAGACTGCTCGTAGGATTATTTAAGGCCGTTTTTTGGAGAGAAGAAATATAAAAAAAAAGTAATTGGAATCTCTCAAATAATTTTTTATTTTTAGATATAAAAAAGAAAGAGGGAGTCTTTGGTACTATGCATATTACGGGTTGGTCCGTACTACGGCTCAATATTCGAGTTTTCAAAATTCTAATGGTCGATCTGAATGGTTCAGATTGTTCTCCATATTAATGTGTTTGGAGACCAAATTTTACATTTTTTTTTAAATTTGTTTACTATTTTTTTAGATAATTAGAAAATCACTTGATCTGAAAATTTTAGACTATCCAAAAACAGTAATTTTCAATAAATTTAAAAAAATAGTAAAAAAAATTTCAAAAAAAATGTAAAATTTGATCTCCAAACACATATTAATATGGAGAACAAGATGAATGATTCAGATCGACCATTAAAATTTTGAAAACTCGAATATGCATAGTACCATAGACTCACTCAAAAAGAAATTATTATTTTCTTTGTGATAAATGGATGGAACCAAATTGATTTAGTTACGTACCATTAAATCATATTCATATTAATGATTCGGTCTCACTAATTTTTATGTCAATGGCCACACACTGTTGGAAATAGATGAGACCGAACAAAAGACATCAAATTTATGGTTCAATTCCATTAGTCTTTCTTCGATAGAACCAAATTATTAGTTCAGTTTCATTATTTTCTAATTGAAATATAAATTATTTTATACACAATTAATAACTTCTACAGAAATCGAATCAATGATTCAGTCCAAGTACTTTTTAAATTTTGTGTAGAAATTCTAATAAAATCGAACCAAAAAAGTTTAATTTCTAAAATGGACAAGATAATTGGACGTTAACCACAAAAATAATGTGTAAATGTGCGTAAACATAATAATGTTTGCTATTTGTTTGACTTACATACCGTACATGATTGAAATTATAATAATATGTATCATGAATTCAAACTTCTCACTATAATACCCAATAACAATAACAATAATATTTGACCCTTTCTAATTTATCAAAGAAAAACCAAGTCTTCACAATAAAATATTTTATTGGCGGCTTTCATAGGATCTTCCGATTTTTTATTTAAAAATAATGTAAATATAAAAATGTTTGCACACATTTTTAAATATCAGCAAATCAACTTTTGTTTCACGCATTCAATGAAATACGCGCATATAATTAATATTACTAGGTCAATAATCAAACGAGTGTATATCAAAAAAAAAAAAAAAAAAAAAAAAAAACGCGTAAAAACTATATCAAAGTTGATCGAGTGTATATTTGCAATCGTCTAAATTTTTGTTAAATGAACTAGTCTCATGGATTTAGTAAAACTTGCATATAATAATTATAACAGAGGGTAAATTAGTCATTATTACCCATTTATTAGTAATTGTCTTAAAGCATCTACATCCCTGAAACTCTTGGAGTTTCTAAATAACTATTAACTAATTTTTAGAAATTTTATCTTTGAAAGTTTCTAAACCCTCACATTCCTGAAATTCAAAATTAAAGTTTTTTAATTGCCACATCAGCAAATAAATTACAAGAGAAAATAATTTCAGCCAATTATTTGGCCATGTCAGAGTTTATAAACGGTTTCTTATTAAGAAACTTTGGAGCAAAGTTGCTAAATAAGAAACTCATCTGCATCCCTGAAACTGGTTTAGAAACTGCTACATCAGATTAGAAACTCCAAGAATTTCAGGGATGTAGATGCTCTTAGGTTTCCAAATTTATTATTCAAATCTCTTAAAATAAAAACCAATTTTCTTAAACTTCCAAGTTTATTGTTCAAAGCATCCCAAAATGCACATTTTTTTATTTCACAATATATACTTATTTGAAACAACATAAATACTTACATGAAAATGAAATGAACAAATTGAGGGATGACTAGCAATATTTGTTGCTGATATAACTACAATAATTGTTATTCATATATTAATTTAGGTTAATCTTAATTTTATTTAAATAAAATAGGAAGATGGTAGTTAATTCACATAAGAAATGTCTGTAAAATATCTCTAGTTAATTCACATAAAAAAAATTTGGAATTTATTTTGCATAAAACAAAACCAAATAATAAATCATAAAATTCGTCATAAATGAAGAAATTAAAGAATTCATAAGACATGTCCTATTATTTTACCGATTTCGTATATTTGTTTATGGATCGAAATTAACACGTACTTTTTCTCCGATTTCATATGGAAAACTAATAAATGATAAACAATAAAATAATTGACAAAGAAAGTTGATACGCCTAAATGCATTTAATACAGGACGAAAACCGTTCCCCATGTTTGACTATCTCACTGCAGAGAAAGCGAGTAATTCATCATTACCTAAGGTACCTTATGTTTTTAGTTTGAATCCGGTCAGTTCTTTGTATACTAGTACGCATCTTAAATAATTTCACTGCATTAGTTTAGCCACATTATTACTCTCAAAAAATGCGGTACCTCAGAGAATACAGACCTACTTTCCTATTTGGTCAATAACCATTTGCCCCTTTCCTTCTTACCATTTTGCCCCTCCTTTCCTTTGGCCTCAGACTCTTTCACACGCCTTTCCTTCTTTAGATGAGCCATAACCCGTTTCTTTATTTTCTGATTCTCTCTCTCTCGTTCTCTCTAGCGCGCGCGCTCTTGCTCTCTAGAAGCTACTGCCATTACCATGTTATTCGTAAATTGTTAGCCCAAAACACGCTCCACACTCCATGGCCTTCCCGCACCTCTTCTCCCTCTCCTTCCTCTTCTTCCTCCTCTTCTCCTTCTACTCTCAAGCTGCGGACCTAACCTCTGACCAAGCAGCTCTCATCGCCTTGCGCAATGCGATTGCCCCGAGGCTAACCCAGTGGAACTCCTCTTCCTCCCCTTGCGAATGGAAGGGTATCAGGTGCTCCTCGAACCGGGTCACCCGGATCCACCTCCCCGCCTCTTACCTTGGGGGACAACTCCCTTCCGGCGTCCTTGGTAACCTCACTGCTCTTGAAGTTCTCTCTCTTCGCTACAACTCCCTCTTTGGTACACTTCCTCTTGATCTCTCCAGCTGTACCCAACTTGTGACCTTGAATCTCGACAGCAACCGCTTGTCTGGCGGAATTCCCTCTGTCATCTTCTCTCTTCCTCAGCTTACTCAGCTCAACCTTGCTAACAACAACTTCACGGGGTCTTTCCCAGCTGCGTTCAACAACTTGACTCAGCTGACAACTCTCTACTTGGAGCGTAACCAGCTCAGCGGTGAAATCCCTGATTTGAATAACATGACCAGCTTAAAGAAGTTCAATGTGTCGTATAACAATTTGAATGGATCTTTGCCGGCTCGTCTCTGGAATATGTCGGCAAGTTCTTTTCTTGGAATGTCACAGCTCTGTGGCGGGCCCCTTGGTCCGTGCACTGGTGAGCCGTCTCCTGCTCCTGCTCCAGCACCAGGACTTTCTCCAAATGCTCCTTCAGAAAATCCTAATGGCAGCGGTGGTACTAGTAGTGGAAACAAGAGCAGCAAACTCTCCGGGGGAGCAATTGCTGGTATTGCAATTGGTTCTGTTTTCGGAGCTCTGGTAATTCTAGCCTTGCTTATTTTTCTCTGTCAGAGAACGAAGACACAGCCCACAACTGTGGTCGCAAAACCATTGGGTGGCGAAGTTCCGGGACGACAGAGAGAGATGGCCGCGATGCCTAAGGGATCAGCTGCTTATCCAGTTAGATCATCAGTTTCCTCGGTACCGACTACAGGCAGCAGTAAGAAACTAGTTTTCTTGGGGAATGTACGGAGGGTTTATGATTTAGAAGATCTGCTGAGAGCCTCGGCTGAGGTGCTCGGCAAGGGAACTTTCGGGACAACATACAAGGCAGTGCTGGAAACTGGTCCCGTTGTTGCGGTAAAACGTTTGAAGGATGCAAATCTCCCTGAAAGAGAGTTTAGAGACAAAGTCGGGGAGCTTGGTTCGATGCAGAGTGCTCATTTGGTTCCAATTGAAGCATATTATTACAGCAGAGATGAGAAACTTATTGTCTACGAGTATGTTTCCATGGGCAGTCTCTCCTCTCTCCTCCATGGTAGAATTTTCCTCTTTGCCTCGTTCTATCAACTTCAATTACTCTAATTTTAATGCAATTGTGCTAAATACATTATATGCAATTTTAATTGTGAAGGTAACAAAGGATCGGGCCATATGCCGCTTGGTTTTGAGGCAAGAGCAAGCATAGCACTATCGGCTGCACATGGAATTGAGTACATCCACTCGACAGGACCGAGAGCATCTCATGGCAACATAAAATCTTCTAACGTTCTCTTGTCAGGATCAGACAGGGCACGCATCTCTGACCAAGGCCTGGCACAGCTCGTCACCACCCCAACTCTTCCGAACCGTGGTTCTGGTTACCGTGCACCAGAAGTCACAGATGTGAGAAAAATCTCTCAGAAGGCTGATGTTTACAGCTTTGGTGTTCTTTTAATGGAGCTGCTAACTGGGAAAGCACCGGAAAATACTGTGGTCAATGATGAGGGTGTGGATTTGCCTCGGTGGGTCCAGTCAGTGGTAAGAGATGAATGGAAAGATGAGGTGTTTGATCTTGAGCTGGTTAAACAACAGTATGCCGAGCAGGAAATGGTGCAGTTGCTGCAACTCGCAATTGATTGTACGGAGCAACACCCCGATAGACGCCCGACAATGGCCGAGGTAGCAAGACGAATTGGTGAAATATTTTTGTCAGTTTCAGGTGGTTCACAAAATGATGATGAAGAGGAAGAATTTTCAATCTGATGACTTGGTTTTGCTATTATATAAATTTTATTTTTGTGCCAATTGATGGTGTTTCAGATTTTAATTGTCTGGCATTGTTGTCATAGGTAATTCTTTCTTTCATCGGATATGAGAGGCAAAGTGTGTTTGTAATTATTTTTCATTCTTATATTATTACCAGGCTGTGAATATTTGTGTTTTTAACAAGCATTCAAAAGTTAATACTTTGTTTTTTTCCGTTTATTTTTTTTAAAGAGGCTATGCAGCCCATTCTATTAATTGGAATATAAATAATTACATCAAAATGCTGTCTGTTAATCATAACTATAATCAGCCAAATTCTTAGAATCCATAAAAATTAACAAAACGCCACTAGCAGAGCATACAATAACCAAATTCTAATACTAGCATTTTTCCGTTGATTTTTAAGCATTCAAATGGTTGAATTGGCGCAGCAATCACAAGTTGCTTTCTTTTATTTGTCAGGTACTCAAATCCACTTGTTTAATTCCGCGTGAGTTCGGTTGAATGAAACGGTCAACCATCTGTCTAAATAATTACATAAATACCTTGTAGCAGTAGAACGGGTCGCATGTATTTTCTCCAATAGAGTGGGAAAAATGACACGGCAGAACTAGCTCCGTCATGAAATGGTACGGCACGGTACATGTATCGGTTACGTGTTGTGACTCATGTATCTTGCACTGTAACTATTCTTGTATTGTGATCATCTTTAAAAAAATTAGCATGGCATGTGAAAGATTTAGTCACGACACATAGTCATATGAGTCACATGCAATTAGAATCGTTAGATCTTGATTAAATAGTTAATATTGAATAAAGTAATTTAATTTATGATTAAATGGTCACGTGACTCACATTTGATCATGGTACGTTTAGGTGCGGCGTGACTCATGTAACATGATAATTCGTGTGCTGTGACTATCCATTAAGATTTTAGTTACGGCACGATATGTCACATGAAAAATTAACTTAATCGCAACACAGCACATTACGAGATCAAAATCACAGCATACAGTCATGACACGGCACATTTTTTTTTTTCAATCTATCCTACATCACTACTGTGTACAATTTTAAATTTGCATGAGATTCTAATTGATATATAATAAAATTAGGCTTACGTATGAACATTGAAAAATCATACTATTGGATAATATTACAATCAGTGTTAGTTGCCACGTTAATTTCCCACCATACTTGTAATTTTACATGCTGTAATCTAATTCACACTAGAACCTTTTAATGTTAGGTACAGCTTCTTATTGACATTTAAAATTCAAATCATGAGTTCATGACCACTGTAAGTTCTTTTTTCCCTGTCCAATTTTCTTTTTGAGAGCTGTATGATCTTTAAGAGCTTACATCGATTGTTCAGTGATTTGGAGATTTCAAGGTTGAATTGATATTAAAGATAGAGAAGAACTGGATTTTTCTTAACATTTGATAGAGCATCGTTGTAGATTTAAATACTGCAATTGTATGTTTCGGAGAGATCTAGGCTAGAATGGTTTTGTTGTCAAAGCAATCAAATCTCAAATAAGAAATTTCTGAAAATTACAAATAACAAAATAAAGATGTCAGATATCTCCATTCTTATAAGCACGAAGATGTTTTGATTCATTAATGACTTTGATAAAAAGATGAAATTTCAGAGTGAATATCAATCATCCAATCAAATATTCTAATTATATGTATCTTTTTTTATCTAAATTTATTTAGAGACGTACTCACCACACATACTCTTCATATGCAAACTATAATATAAATATGATTGGTCATTATTTCTTTATATTTTCTATATGTACTTTTTGAATTAATTTGTCATGTCTTCCTTTCTTTCTAATTTTTTTTATATCATTTAAAGAATATTATTTGCCATTTAAAAAGATAAAAAAATATATCATTTAGTATATCATTTAAGAAATATTATTTATATTTAGATATCATTTAATATATCATTAAGTCTTTTTTTTATGAAAATATTTTATTTTTTATGAAATTTTGTTGTCATTTTATAATATATTTTCATTGCAACGCACAGACACCAATTGTATTTTATATATGTTTGTTAACAAATATATTTTGCCTTTTATGTTGATATTTATTAAGATCTCTGAAAAATTACTTAATAAAGTTCATTTATAATTTTTTTGTATATATATAGAGAGAGGGGTTGACTACTCTACTTTCATAAGCATATAAGGGCATATGCTTATAGTTATTTTTGTATTTTTAATGTCCAAATGATAAATTTGAAGCACTTGACATGTTCTCCATACTATGTGTTTGGAGACCAAATTTTATATTTTTGAAAAAAAAATTACTTTCAAATTTTTTTAAAACCATCATAAAAAATATTAAAACAAATAATAAAAAAATATGAAAAACTTTGTTTTGAAAAATTCTGAAAAAAAGTAAAAAAATTCCAAAATATATGAAATTTGGTCTTCAAATACATATTAATATGGAGAATATGTTCAATAATATTGTAAACTTAAGATGACATAAAATATGTCTAACTGTTTAAATTTGTGATTTTTATACGGTACGGATTTAAAGAAATTGAATACCCTCTGGAGTCTGGCCCCATGAATTGTTAGCGCCAATGGTGAATTTTCATGACTGACGGGATAATATATAAATATAATAGATTCCTGCTTTTATTCTTTCTACCAGACTAGTTTCTAGTTTCTACCTAAATGTTCGCTAAACACCCATCGTTATTTAATTTGATAATTAATTAATTCTTGTTCTTTTGTCATCATTTGTCCCATCTTGTCAGTAGTCAATCAAGTCAATGATCTATTCGATCTGGATTTACAATTCTGCCGCTAAAAAATATGATAAGAAATGATAAACAATCTTTGTCTATGATTAGGTAAGGTTCTCTTCTCTCTAGGTCAGAAGTGATAAAACATCAATCAACATAATGAGAGGTTTACATTGTTTTGTAGTAATAAGTCGGTAGTTGTTATAATTGGTAACCTACCAAAGATTATATATGTCCGTTGTTGTTCGTTGGAAAAATGGTTTAATTTTCACATGTATTAGGTTGCTTTTGTTATCTAATATATATTATCTCGACTAAAAGGAATCTTTTGGTTCTTGCCTTTAGCCCTCAATTAATCTGTTCTCACAGTATTCCCACCTAATTAATAACCATATCTTTCTGATTAATCAGTGTATTTGACTGTCTCATTTAATTGAAAGCCCACCGTCTGTCTAGCCATTAGCCATTGTATTGTTATTATTATACATATATATTGTTTATAAAAGTAGGGGGAGATCTACATGATTTACTGAAACAAAGAATGTTTTGTAAAAATGTCCTAGGCCAAATGATTTGAGCTAAAATAATATATTAAATATGGATTTATTCTTATTGGACTTTTTCAGTAATTGACGCAAATTTCTGCTCTGATCTGATCTGTTCCATTAGGATAAGATTTTCTGAAAATGCTCAAACAAATTGGTGCCAGTGAACATGCTCAAATAAACTAGTGCATACTATTATAAATATATAACAATAGTTCGGTTTTCAGTTAGCCATTATGTTCACTTTATTTCAAAAAAACAAGAGAGAAAAAGAGAGAAAAAAGGATTGTCGGTTCGATACTAACATACCGACTTGTAGTAGTTTGTCAACCTATTTGTGTGGATACTAATAGAGACGCAACTGCTATTGTTGGTGCGTATATCTGACACAAAGAACAAAGAGAAGAAGCTAACTGCTCATACGACCAAACAAAGATATCCGCTATGTATCTAGTGGTAAACTCTATCTTGGAATTAATTTTATAAATAAATTCTGGTTTTCGGATAGTGAATAAATTTTGAACATAATCAAATTGTTGACATATAACATACTCGAATTCCTTACATGTTTTACAGTATTTATTGGTACCAAAATTAAAAAGAGTTTCTTAACATACAAAATGGCTACCTATCTAGAATCTAAGCTTTAATACAACATAGTAAGTCACATCATCAGAAATTAACAAAAACAGATGCTAAAGATTTTGATACCAAAATTACACTTTTCTTTTAAGTTCAGAAAGACAAAGCATTCAAAATCAATTCCTCTAGCAAATCTAGAGATGACTTCCCTGTCTTCATCGTCCATCGACCACTTGAAAATGACTTGAATTGCCTGTAAATGAAGCCCTTCCACATCTTGTAATATCATAAATGTTAGGTGTAAAACCTTTGCATCTCCTTTTGAAAGCTATAATTTGCATCCCTAAGTTGATTCAATTGATCTACCTTGATGGTTTATAAAGCGTAACTTATTTCTTTCTAACCAATATTTTCATAATATATTACCTCTTACTAATTCAATTAATTAATGGTCTACTTTAAAGAGTATACAAGTAGGGTTGCTAATGAGTCGAGCTGGCTTGCGAATCAATGAGTTGAGCAGCTCAATATTTCATAATAAATCGGACTCGAAACTAAAAAATGCCCTAACTCGACTCGGCTCACTTTTGAAAGAAAAAAGCTCGGCTTGGCTCGACTCATGTAAACACTTGGCTCGACTCAGCTCAACTCACGAGCTCGCAAGTCGGCTCATATTACATGTTAAAAAAATGATCATTTAATTATTTTAAAGAAATGATTGAAGTGGGATAGAGATATTCTTGTGACTTTAAATTACATGTTGAAAAATTTTGATTATTTTTTAAAGAAATGATCCAAAGAAATTTGAAAAAAATATCATTTTTTAAAAATAATTTCAAAATGCCGGCTCATATTACATGTTGAAAACTTTGAAATTTGAAATTTGAAATATGAAAAATTTTGAAAAATTTGAAATCTGAAAAAAATTTGAAACATGAAAAAATTTTGAAATCTGAAAAAAAATTTGAAATCTGAAAAATTTGAAATCTGAAAAAATTTGTAATCTGAAAAAAATTTGAAATTTGAAAAATTTTGAAATTTGAAAAAATTGAAATCTGAAAAAATTTTGAAATCTGAAAAAAATTTGAAATCTGAAAAATTTGAAATCTGAAAAAATTTGAAATCTGAAAAAAATTTGAAATCTGAAAATTTTTGAAATCTGAAAATTTTGAAATCTGAAAAAATTTTAAAATCTGAAAAAATTTGAAGGTAGGCCTCATGGCAAATGAAAATATATATGTATTACAAATTTGAAAAAATTCGTCTCTACATGTAAATTAATTAAACATAAGCATGAATATAGGCCTCATATCAAATGAAGGTATGCATGTATTAAAAATATGAGTCGGCTTGTGAGCCGGCTCGAGAGTTTGTGAGTCGAATCGAGCTTTTTCTTTTATGAGCCAAGTCGAGTCGAGCTTTTTCTTTTATGAGCCAAGTCGAGTCGAGCTTTTTCTTTCATGAGCCGAGTCGAGCCGAGTTTTTTCTTTCAAAAATGAACCGAGTTAAGAGCCGAATCATTGGGCTACAAATGACGAGCCGAGTCGAGTTTGAGCCGAATCTTAATCATTAGTAGCCCTATATTAGATGTTTGCTAACGGGTTAACCGTGACCCGTTCCGGGTTACTCGTTAGGGGTAACGGGTAGGACGGGTAAAGGGGTAGGTCGGGTACGGGTAAAACCCGTAACGGGTAGACGGGTAATTTTTCCAAAACCTCTATCCGGTCCGTTTATTACCCGTACCCGTTGCGGGTTGACGGGTACGGGTACAGGTCCGGATATTCGGGTACGAGTCCGGTCCGCCCGGTTTTTTTTTTTTTTGTCTTTTTGTCTTTTTTTTTTGTTTTTTTTCAAAAAAATTCAAAAAATTCAAATTTTTTTGAAGTGAAACGGATCAGGTACGGGTAACGGGTACGGGTATGCGGGTAGATGGGTACGGGTAGGCGGGTACGGGTAGGCGGGTAGACGGGTACGGGTATAATGGTTTTTTTTTTCAAATTAGATTGTCCGGTCCGTTTATTACCCGTACCCGTCTACCCGTCTACCCGTTTGTACCCGGCAACGGGTACGGGTAGCTCGGGTAACGGGTACGGACCGGGCAAAACGGGTTGAACCCGTTAGGGATTTAACAAACCACTACCCTATATACAAGAATAAATTTGACCCATGAAAAGCGAAAATTATTAAAACTTACAGAAGACACATAGTAACTAGGAAGAAACAAATAGATGATCAGTTGTTGTTTCAGGTAATCCACATAAAACAACAAGTATCACCTTGCTGGCTTTTCTTGACTAAAATTTATTTTAGTTCAAAATTTTATTTTTTCACACAAGTCATAAAAATATTTTAATTTTTAGGGAAATCTTGCCATCAGCCATACTAGAAATTGCCAAATGAGTTAATTAAAAAAATAATCTAAGTTTATTTTGAAAAATTATTATTGTAGGACAGTACATAGATGGACAGGTGCAAGTCCAAAAATATAGCTTTTTGGCTTTTTCCACATGCCTGACAAAACTTAGATAACATTAGCCACAACAGCTATCTCATAAAAGCTTGTTGTAGGAAGTAGTTAAGTGTGCAAAGAATAACTAAATAAAAAATTATTCGAAAGAGAACTGCTCATTTTCCAGAGTTGTTAACTAGCAATAAACTGGTTTTCTGATTGAGATTTTTTTTATTTTTTATTTTCTTGTAATAAAAAGAGAGCGTTCTAATGACTGAAAACGAGAATCTTTTTGTATGAGCTGGAAAGTGAACGAGAGACTCAACTAATCGGAAATTTTTTATTCATAGAAATTGAAAAAAAGATAGAGAGAGAAACAGAAAGAGTAGAGTATTTGTTATATTGATAGAAAGATCGGTACAGATTCTACCGATCTAAAATATCAGAACACTTAGGATATGCAAAATTCCTACCCATTCTAACTCTTCTTGGATTTTCTGTGACACCGTCTTCAAAACAGGAATAGCAACAGATCAATTCTTAATCTTCTCAAGCACTGTCTTCACAGAAGATCCGAGATGAGTTAGGATGGGTAGAAATTCTGCCTATCCTAAGTGTTCTGATTTTTTAGATCGGCAAAATCTGTACCGATCTTTCTATCAATATAACAAATACTGTACTCTTTCTGTTTTTCTCTCTATCTTTTTCTTAATTTCTATGAATAAAAAATTTCCCAACTAATCGATTCTTTACTTTTCAATTTGATTATTCAAATAAAAAGAGTCCAGTTGAAAAGTTGGAATGGAGAATAACAGAATAGTCATTAGATGAATACAAAGCAGAAAAGCTTACAGCTGACAAAGGAAAAAAAGTGTAGGGATTGAAAAGGACGTAGTTGTGTCATCAGGAAAGTGAAGAAAAGAAGGTACTAATAATGAACTACAAGTAGGAAAAAAAAAAAAACCCCTTATAATTTGTGTTGTTCGACTCTTAGTGTTTCAAAGCTTAAGTTGTCTGATCAGTCCTGTAAAATAAGAGCTTGTAAGTTTCATCCAAACAAGCACTAACGAATAATTTTTATCAAATCTTGAATTGTGAATAGGTTATTCTTAAGAACAAGCTATTTGGTATTTGATTGTATTAGAATAGCAATAGTAGAAAATCAAACTTGTTTGTCTTATTAGAATAAATTATTTTCATAAAAAGTTAAAACAAGCTGTTCTAATAAGACAAATGTCAATTTTACTATTTTAAGATTGCAACAAAACATTTTATTAAGGGAGACAGATTACAAAAGATGTGCAAATTAATATAAAGGCATATAATTAGATTTAGTCACCATACCCAACTCTTAGAAGCAAAGATTGACGAAATAATAGCACTTCTGGTTAATGCTTCGAATATTAGACAAGACAGTTCATTTATATATTTTTTGAATTTAATCAGAGGCTTTGAAGTATACAACTCTGGCAAGTTGAGGTAGAATACAAATCCAACTTGAACAAATGGGATGTCAGTCGTTTCATTTTTATATAACAGAAACGCGACAACAGATATAAGAATATCGGAAATCCTTTTTTTCTCCAGGCCAAAAAATTTATGCTGCTAGGGAAAAGCTATTTTTTTTTTGAGAAATGTTCCTGTACCCTGAGCCACCAAATTCAAGTCCGTTCCCGAATTGGTTTAACTGGGTTTAATCGTCCGCTAATAACGGTAATTTATTAATTTTTCATTAATTAACGAATTGTTGTTTTAACGCATTGCAGTTTTGCATTGATTGCTTTAAACGTTAGCTTTGCATGCTTTTGTCTTGCGCTTTAATTTCGTGGACAGTCTGTTAGAAACAGTTGTAATCACCAATCCCCGAATTAGTCCCCCAGATTATTAACGGTTCTCTAATCATTAATTAACTACTTACTTGAACGTACTTTAAAGTATTTAAAGTACAATTTAAATCCAGTTAGCTCGGGGACGCGATGGGAGATTGATTCTAATTTTAATTATGCAAATTAACAGCTTTTTATATTTAATAACTAAAAATACAGTCTCCATTTTGAACAAGTAATCCATTTAATGAAGATTTTTCAATGTTTGTAAACACAGGTTTATGTGCTTTAAAATATATTTGAAGAATAAGTTTTAAAATGTGTTTGTAAATACAGGTTTATATATTTGTAACACAGATTTTTAAATTTTTGTAAACACGGGTTTATATGCTTTAAAATGTGTTTGTAAACACAGGTTTATATACTTTAAAATGTTGTTTTCTTGCCAGTATATATTGGTTTACTTGCACATGTTTATATGCTTTAAAATGTTGTTTTCTTGCCAGTATATATTGGTTTACTTGCATAGGTTTATATGCTTTACACACAGGTTTATATTGTTTTGTAAACAATTGTTGTTTCGAAGTAGTAGTTTCATTGTTATTTAATAGAGTTTTATATGCTTAGAAATTGGCATTGTTGGGACAAGTTCTAATTTTATGATTGTTTCGAAGTAGTAATTTCATTGTTATTTAACAGATGTTTGCATGCTTAGAAATTGTAATTATTGGGGTTTTGACTAAGATAAAATAATTGATGAGGCTGCTAACAATTGTTGTGTCGAACCAGTAGTTTCATTGTTATTTAATAGAGCTTTGCTTGCTTAAAACTAGTAGTTTTGACTAACATAAAATTCAGAGCTGTAAACATTTTGGTGTGGGACACGCTCTGGTATTGGTACAAATTTAGAGCTTTAAATTTTATGCTCGGGGACGCATTGGGGTATCGGTTCAAATTTAGAAATGTAAATTTGTGCTCGGGGACACGTTGGGGGATTCGTTTTTTTAAAAATAAAAATAAAAATTTAACTCATTTACAATGAAAGTTAAACACTAGAACGTAGTGAATTAAACACTTTCTTTTATATGTTTAAATTATACGATTGTTTCGCTGCATTTGACGCTGCTTTTGTTAACTTTTTGAACAAAATATTTTTCGCTTTATGCAACGAAATGTTGTACAATAAAAAAAGATTCATACTGTTATTGCGTTGTATGAAGTAAAACATGCTCGTTTTGTCACTGACATTCTAGAAGGCTGAGGGACGCACGAGTATTTTGTTTGGGGTACAATTATCAGCTTCCTTTTTTTTTTTCCTTTTCCTTTCACCACTAGTTTTCCTAGTGGATGACAGAACATTTATAGATTATATTTCAGCTACTCAAGTATTCTTCAGGAAAAATAGAATTGATCAAACAGCTAATCTAGACATGGTCCTAAACAGCTGTGATGCTAACTAATCTTTTATCATGTACCTTATCTTTAATCATAGCAACGAACTTCCTGAACTGTATATGTTCTTCAATGATTACAGAGACATTAGCTTAGTTCTACATAAGAGCCTTTTTTGAAATGACATCTAATCATGTCATGTGGTCCACCCAAAATTTTACCAAACATGACAAAACTAATTAAACGCTCATATGATGAACAAAATTGAACTGTCAAAAGACACATTGGTATATACAGTAATATTTTGTTACATCACAACTCCTCTACCTGTATAGAAAAGCCACACGAGCACCGCTTGGTTCGCACTGAAGTGCCCTCATCAAAAGTCTGATCCTCTACAGGAAACACATGTTCATGCTCGTGATTATTTTCAGAAACTATCAATGCCGGCAGTATTACCTCTTCTTTAGAATTACCCACCTCACCACTCTTCTCACCCGATGGTTTCTCTTTGAGGTGACCGACGGATGAGGGACTCGCGTACGAGTCATTCAGACGCTGTCTGGTGACAACGGATGAGAGAAGCTGAAACCATCTGTTGAGAGCCTGTGCTTCATGTCGTTTCTTCTCTGCAGCTTCCCGTCTCTCTTCTTCTTCTGCATATGCCTATGTCATGAACGAAATACACACATTATTAACTAGCTATGATCAGCAACAAAACGCTATATTCTTTAGAGTTCAAACTTCAACGTGAAGTTAATTTCGTTTGTTATTTTTTTGTCTGTGCAAATAATGCCTGTTTAAGATTAGTTTCATCTGGATAAAAGTATATACTTCTCCTTTTCATTCTTTATCAGAAAATAATACCTGGGTTTTCCTTACTACAATATAATACTCAACATCTCTCAATTCAACTGTATTTCACAAAAGCCTGGGGTTTTCAACAGCTCAACCTAACCTCATAAACCCATTCAATATGTTAAAAAATGCACTAAAACTAAGCCCACTGCACATCTACTTAGTTCCAAATCTGTACGAACTATTCAAGGAATAATTTTAGTTTACTTAATTACAAAAAGCCCAGAAGTGGCTTGGTCAAGTTTGGTTGACTTCACTTATCCATTGGGTATTATTTGGAAAAAAAGAAAGAAAATGTCTAGTCTTAATTCAAATAGAGGCAAAGATGAGTTATGCTATGGTGTACTAACTGGGGTAGTAGTTAGTGACATTTAATACTGCTGAGCTAAGGGGTAATGGGGTATTGCAACGTGAAGTACATAATCGGTACACATTTATTTTTAAAGGATCTACAACAATGCATACAACAAAAGAACATGGAACTGGCCTACTGTTGTATTATACTTGTCAAATAAAATAAATTATCTGCTACATATTTGTAATATCTTTTAGATCAAATGTTTTAACAATATACAATGACGTCAGTGTTTCGATAGCAAAGTATATAAACTAAATAAATTTAACAATTATGTACATCGTGTGTCTTACCACTATATACCCACATATATATATTTTTTTAAAGGCTTGGCAGTGGCTGCCTAGTTTTGTATTAAAATATACCCACATATATCATTATGCATAAAGAAACATAGGAAATATTACATTTGTTAGCTAGATGAAAACTTAAGCCCGATCAACCAGCAACGTATTAGTAACTCTAACGGCCCAAACCGAAACCTCATCAAAACTAAAATTCCCAAACTTGAGCTGCTAACACAACAGACTAACCTATCCAGTATCCAACTACTTGATGGCAGCTACAAGTCAAATTTCTTTAGATAAAGAACTTATAACAACCAAGTCCTTGTTATTATTACAAGGGATTGGTAGCATAGCAGAAGCTAGAGACGGCTAATTCCTTTTCAAATTCTATTATATACAAGTCATCATCCCTGCCATAATTATTATTTAATATTATACAATAAATTGTTATTACTCTTGCCATGTTGTCATACTGTTACACTGCTACACTGTCACACTTTTTCTTATACAAAGTTATTCTAAAACCGCAAGTAAGAACACAGAACTGGAAACCAAAAAATATGGGAAGTCAAAATCCAGCGACCCTCTCTCTTCTCTATTTTTGTGAAATAGATACCTGGGTCACATACAATTTCTGCAAACCAGTTTTGTTTTTCTTTTTAGTGGATCACGGACACAGTCCAAGATCTTTCCACTACCAAAATTTTTCAACTTTTGGATTTGCAATACCCTCACTTTTCATTTTTCAGATTACCAACTAAAAAAAAAGTTGTACTGTTATAGTCATTATTTGGATTTACTACTCTCTGATTGTGAAAAAAATAATTTTCTATTATTTTTGGTATGTTATCCTGATCTCATTTCAGATCATGCAGGTTTGTCTGATCAGTCAACAGGTGAGCACATGATTGTAAATTTGTAATGAGAGTATATGTCCAAGTGTTATCTTCTTTCCTTTCCCTCTTTCTTTAGTTTGTCAAAGGAAGGGAAGATATTAAGAGATCTGTAAATCATTTCCATACAATTGACTAGCTCGCCCTTTACTCTTTCAATGGGAGGTGATGAAAACATAAGACAATACAAGACAATCATGATCAAAACTTAGGTTAACACCAAACCAGATGTGAAGATTATATCTGTTTATGGCTATATAAGCACAGGATTCTAAAACAAATACCAAAACTTACCTCCAAGATAGAATCCTTGAACTCAGAACAGACAACAATGCCTTCAAAAACAGGATAGGTACGACTGTTGCGAAATTCAAATCCGACTAGAGCTGGTGCAAAATTTATTTCAAGCCTCTTTGCAACTGGTACCAGTCTAGGAAGTCTCAAGTGCACGGTACCAGGTGGAATGCACTTCTCAGACCATACTTCAACATTGCCGTGCTCATTCTATAAAACATGTAGGAGAAATAGACATGAGAAATCAACAAAGAAGATACAGAAATTTTATTAATGACTATTACATTTCACTGTAAATTGTTAAATTGCTAGATCTTGCAATCACTATAGTTAGATTATTATCTTTCTTTTTGACAAAATATAATAGCTTAGAAAAGATTGCACCCAGAAAAGTGTATCATGCAAAATCTAAGAGTCTACATTAGTAATTCAGTTATCTTCATTAACAACTCAGATTTAGAAACACTATTTTTCTCTGTAAATTTCTCATCAATGATCATGGAAGATATAACTGTATAAAATCAAGGTTTATATGTTTCACAATCCTACTTACAAGAAGCTTCCTCTAACAGATTCTCTACTTTAAAATAAATAAAAAATCATTAATAATGTGACTGACTACTTGAATACTAATATACCTTGGGTACAATACCATTTACGGCATGAGGCAACTGCAATGGCTCTAATTGCCACTTCCCATACAGTTCCAAATTTGCCTCACTTTGCTCTTCTTCGTCACAAATGCTTGTTTCCGACAACTCAGAATTGACCACTTTTTTTGAGTGTTTCACTATCTGAAATAAAGAGGAAAGACTCACATTGTAACCTAAGAAACAAACCATAGGATACCTTGTCAAAAAGATCTTGGTGTTTGCATACTATTACCCAAAATTTTGCTTCCAGCTGTTGGCATCCTAAACAAGGTGCCATTATGGAACGGTTAGGTACCTATCAGATACAGTACTTGTGTTGTTGATGGCTTTTTTATCAGCTCTTGGTCAATTTGGTATTTTGCATGCAAATTGGGCTTTAAATGCTCCAATTATGAGTATAAGCCAAACATGTTTATATTCGAGAGTTTACTTGTGTGATCTGCCTGCAGTTTCAGAGACACTAATTTACATTGATAAAAGGATCCTTTATAACCATAAACATCAATTCTAATTTGCAAGGACGCACAAGCATACTTAATCTGTCCATTTGTAAAAGAATGAAACATTCACAACTAAAAGCGATAAAATTTTCCTTTCGACCTTAGCTGGGAGTTGATTTGCTCTAACTTGTAAACCCTCTCTCATCCACTTTTGCCTTGTTTGTAGTGTCTGGACACAGGATCGGGGATAAACTGGGTGCCCTGAACAATACCCTAATACTGGACCCCGCGGATGCAGTTTTTGATTCTTTGTAAGCCATTTCTCGATAGCATACAAATGATGATTCTTATATGCCTACATTAGATAACATAAAACACACTCAATTGAATAACTCAATAGTAAGCAGGTAATGTTTAAATATATTGACAGTATCATATGCACCAGTTGGTTTGTGGGAAGAGGTTCAGTTAGTGCCCTTGTCTCCAGTTCCATGTCTTCTAGAGAGGTCCTGTTTGAGCTATAGCTAATCTGATTCAATTGACTGTGATTGTCTGATCCGAGTAGCTTGTCTCCTATAGTGGGATTTATTGTAGCATTATCTATGTCAACAGAGCTCTGTCCAGTAGCTATTGATTCCAATTCTTTCAACGGTGCCATGACTCTGTTCCACCACTGCATGTTAACTCTATTCGGTGCAACTTTATACCACTGCAAGCAGTACCTACAAATTATTGTGTAAAGGTTTAAAAGCACCCATCACGTATTTCTTGATATACTAATTTGATCATCCATTTGGATGATATTTGTATACAAAGCAAAACACCATATTACCAATTGATACCATTGTTGGTGCATTGCAACAAGTACCCACCTTAACTCAATGTTATGGTTAGGCATGATTCATTAGACAATGGAAACTTTGCCTCTAAGCACAAACTGAACTAAAATGAAGAAAACACAAATAAATGCTGGTTTCCAAGTATTCACGAACCTTTTATCAGTATTATTTGGTTTACACAACATATAAATGTTAAGGGCAATAGCGATTTCTTGCTTGTTGTTTTGACATCCGTTTTAGTGGCTGTCTTATTTGAAAATAACCTAAAAATGTTTATGCGTTGTTACAACCAAAAAAAAAAAAAAAAGACTTTCTTATTTTTCACACTATTTCTTTCTGTAATATTTTGAAGCCAAAAACATCAAAGGCAGGTGATTCAATATTGTAATAGTTATGCACCGGCTACTATAGGCACGGACAAATACCTGCTGGTATATAACAATTAGGGAACCAACCTTCGTGTCACATCTTTAGCCCCATTTCCTGCAAAAGCAATTGCATATCTCAATGGCCTCCTACAAACAGCGGCAGCAGCCTCAACCTTTTCTTCGCCATCAACAATTTCGTTTACTGCATCCACATGTACCCATTTCCCATTCAATGTTTCACCACTGCAATACACCTCAGCCCAATATAAAGGGGGCCCACTTCGCGACCAAATTGCACTCTTGCCCCTTAATTTCTTTGAATTTCCAGATGACTCTGCTGGAGAACTATGATCCTGATCTGTGGTTTTAGTTGCAGTTAAAGTGGCAGAGAGAGCCATTTCTAACTGCATCTCAAACTCTACATCACCCTTTCGTTTTGGTCCCTCAGTACACTCGTCAAATTTCTCACGAGTTGGCGCAGTTTCTTTCTTGTGTCTCTTATTTCTTTGAGGAGTGGAGCACGTATCTGTTTTGGTATCAAGTGGGGAAGTGTTATCTAGGTTTCTGTTTGATGCATTTACTATAGTTGAAGGTACAGCCTTTGTGTCAAGCCTATGCAATTCTCTATTGGAGCTATCCGGCTTGAGTGAAGTGACATCGAGAATTGATACAAACCTACAGAGAAGAAGAACATATTAATTTAATATGCAAACTGTGTAGAAAGGTGAGGTCCATCTTAAGAAAGATGCTATACCTAGCTGCTAAATTGAGAGCTCTGAACAAAACCACTGACAATGCTGCAACCTGCATTGAAAATTATTGAACTGCATTCAATATTACCAATTGAATTTTCTTTCCTGACAGCTAAGGTAGAGTTACTTTTATTTGTGCCTAAAACCTACAGAAATAAAAAAAAAAAAAAAAAAGTTAGGCTAAGGGTACAAGTACCTCCTCAACTGTTCCCTTCTGATTTTGAAGTGCAAAGTGAATATTGGATTCGAAAGATCCCCTATCAACACTCTCTGTTAATAAATGGAAATTACTATGGAACTGCAAGGAAAGGAATTGATTAAATCAAGCATTAGCTTGTACTAGTAAAGCTTCAGCTTTTACATTGCAAAATTAGGTCGAAAATCATAGTCATACCCAGTTCACCAGGGGTTTTAGATTATTGACTGTCAAATTAGGAGCTTCTGTAATCTTCAATAGGTTAGATGGTAAGAGGGAAAGCATCGAGGCCTGAGAAAAAAAGGAGCCAGTTAAAGTAATTCCAATCAACAAATTTCATAAAGAATGCGAAAGACATGAAATAATTCCTTCCCTTTTGTCTATCATTCAATTTTAAAAATAAATGATGAGTAGAACTAGGGTGTTCTTAAGTTCACCAAACTCCTTTGTGAACTCAACTCTAAAACATATCGAATTGGCTTCAAACGACGAATCTAAACTGTTAAAACCCATCTACCTTACGAGTGATGCATCTACATGCGGATATTTTAATTTTGGAATTAATTTTGTAAAGAGTCTAAAAAAACGTTCAAAACATGAATTCATTAAAATTAATTCATAAACCTTCTAATTTTGACCGCTTGACTTCATGCTAAATTAATGCTAAAGTTCAAAATTTTTGCATGTAGACACATCACTCGTAAGGTAGATGGGTTTCAACAATTTGGATTCGCCGTTTGAAACTAATCCAATAGGTTTAGAGTTAAGTTCACAAAGGGGCTCGGTGAACTTAAGAACACCCTAGTTCTAATCATAAATGATATATTCTTTATTCCTTTATACTACAATTTTCCTTCTTTTAAATATTTCTTCCACATAATTTTACAGTTTTACCTGAATGAGAGGGTCATTGCATGTCTTGTCTATCATTCTACCCCGAGCTAACAGGCATAGCAAGTGAACTTTGTGAACTAGCTCAGCTAATTCCTGAGAACATAAAAAGATATCAAACAAAAAAAAATTAAATTAAACAAATTACATAATGTTGTACCATATTCCACGATTAAAAGTACATGCCTTTTCTTCAGGTGACAATCTACGAGAAGTTCTCTTCTCAGCCGAGGAGGGCAAATCAGTAAATTCAATAGTCACCTCCTTGCCGAGATCATGTGAAAACCCCTCCATAGTGGGGATATCGCCGTCTTCCCAGTCCATCTCAGTTTGAAAAGCTTCTTCATGCTTTCCTTCTCCCTCCTCTTTCACCGCGCTTTCCTTTGCACTGTCAACAGAGTCGCACGCTTTCACACTAATGCCATGGGGGAGGCCTACTTTGAGTTTTCCTTTGCGTTTATCCCGTGGTTTTGGTGATATCGCTTCAACAGCCTCTTCTACTTTTTCTGAGTATCGAAATGTTGATTTTACTCATGAGAACCTTGAAAGGGGAAAGAAGGGGCAAGCGAGCAAGAGAGAGAGAGAGAGAGAGAGAAAGAACCTGGATGTCCCTGAATGGGTCGTTTGGAGGCGCTTCTTGTTCGCATTGGGCCTCAACGAGAAGTCGAGAACTCCCGGAGAGAGGTGGGGCGGGGGAGGAAGAGGGGAGAATTATGGTGCACGACACCTCGGTTCCCGCTCCGGGGCGTCACTTCCTGATGAATCCGTTGATAAATCTGGACCGTTCTTTTTATTTGGCACGAATCTTAATGTATACCCAACAGTTTCAATAAGCACCGGATCAAATTGGACTCAGCTGAGATTAATCTAGGCCGTCTGTTTTTTTAGATCGTAACTCAAGTACCTGGGGTGGGGGGACACGGACTCGTTCCTGATTGGATCGCGGTATCCGGTCCAAAAACTTATAAGGCCTGTATCATTTTATATGAAATGAAAATTATTATTGACCTCTTACCAATAACTATGGCTAATATAACATCAGTGTCATTTCAGTCTATATAATATCAATTTCAAAATCTATTAAATCGAGTTCAAATGATGAATTCAAACCGTTCTACTTCATTAGTTGTGCATTTACATGTAAAATTTATAAGTTTTTAAATTTATTTGATATCAAGTCAAGCGGTTAAATATTTAAGTTTTTAAGTTAATTTTAATACATTCATTTTTTAAATTTTTTACCGTATAATTTGATACTAAAACAACTCGAAAATATAAAAAGTTTACATGTATGGCAAATGGAAGAAAAAATAGAAACTCAATGATCACCATCCAGGATGAAAGCGGAACTTCCATTCGAGAGACTCATCTACCTCAGTTCATCATAAACCACTTCTCCAATCTCCTGGGAAGGAGGATTCTAAATAGAAGGCCCTTTAACTTTTCAGGAAGAGTTGGGCCGAACCTCTTAGCAGACTTAGCAAGCCTAGATAACCAAATCTCCGAAATGGAAGTCCTAGCTACCATAAAAGAAATGCCGTCAGACAAAGCAAGTGGATCAGATGGGCTTCCAATTGAGTTCTATAAGGAATTCTGGAGCATAATCAGGTCCGATCTGATGAACCTGATTGTGGACTTTCATAACACTGGCCGAAACCTAAAACCTATCAACAAGGCATCTGTCACTCTGATACCAAAGAAGCGTGTGCCAATGGCAATTTCAGACTACAGACCGATCAGTGTAATCAACACAGTCATCAAAATCATAACAAAGCTGTTGGCTAATAGGCTACAGGCTCATCTCCCGAGCCTCATCGCCCAAAACCAAACGGCTTTTGTTAAAGGACGCTCAATGATGGAATCCTTTATGGTGGCCTGAGAATTTCTGACATTCTGTAAGGAAAGAAAGTTTCCTGCAATCCTATACAAAGTTGATTTCGAAAAAGCCTTCGACACTGTGAACTGGTGCTTCCTCACTAATCTACTCATAGAAAGAGGATTTCCACCCAAATGGCTGGGATCGATGTTGGCCATTAATAAAACTTTATCATCAACGGTCAGAGTGAATGGATCGTTCATAGACCCATTTCCCCATGGGCGGGGACTCAGACAAGGAGACCTGCTATCCCCGATGCTATTCATCCTAGTGGCCGACTCATTAACCAGATTCATGAAAAATGTAGAGCAGTGCATGCACCAAACTGTACATATCTCGCCGAAAACGATACAGTTTGCCGATGACACAATAATAATCTCCGAAGCGAATCCACTAACCTTAAAGATCATCTCACAAATCTTAAAGGTATACGAGGAATTAACGGGCCTTAAGATAAACAGAGCAAAGAGTGCTTTTGTCCCGATCTCCATCCCAGCACACCTCATAGGCACGGTCCAAACTATTCTAGCATCCCCGGCAGAGAAACTTCCAATCACATACCTAGGCCTACCATTGTCGATCAAAAAACTACGGATCATTGATTTCCAACCAATGGTACAAGCAATTCAAAGAAGGATGGAAGGATGGAAATCTAACTTTCTATCATACGGAGGTCGTGTCACGTTAGTTGAATCAGTGCTATCGGCAATTCCAATACACTACATGCAGGCAACTAGGCTTCCTAAAGGGATCATAAAGCAAATTGATAAAAAAAAGGATTGCTTTGGAAAGGCAATGCCCCATGCAAAGGAATCAACTGCTTAATGAATTGGGAAACAGTATGTGCGTTAAAATGCAATGGTGGTATGGGAATTATCTCTTTGGATTTCCAAAACCAAGCTCTTCTCACTAAGTGGCCATGGAGACTGCACTGCAAACAAGATGGAATCTGGACAACCACAATACGATAGCTGTACAATATCTCGGAGTATAACCAACTCGTGGATTCGCCAAACCTGTCAAGCTTTCTGAAGGAACTTGCATTGCTCACACCTTTTTTCTCCTATTCCATTAAGGAAGATATGGCTACCCAATCAATCCTATGGAGATAGACAACAACCAAAACTTTCTCGTGCTCTTCGGCTTATAGGCAAATAATGGATTCGGGGGTGGAATCATAATACCATTGAGCACTATGGAAACTTAAAGTACCCATGAAAGTGCGTATTTTCCTTTGGTTAATGATGAATGATAAAATCTTAACCCAGGAGGTCTTGACGATCCGAGGTTGTGCGGTCACTCAAGGATGTGTGTTATGTAGTAGCAGTCGAGAGGAGACTTGCGACCACATAATGCGCACATGCACTTATTCAGTAAACTTCTGGATTGGTCCCTGTGCACAACAGAGCCTGCCAAGGATGGTGGGTAACAACCCGGCTGAGTGTTGAAGTATGGGTAGGCAAAAATTGATAGGACAGAACAAACAACGCTGGGGCACAACATGGGCAGCAGGCTCATGGGCGGTATGGAAGGAAAGAAACAGAATAACTTTCACCCAGAAGAGGAAAACAGAGTGCATCCTAATTAATGAGGCTTCAACTGATGTGCATAAGTGGAGCTTGTTCAGTTAGGAGAGAAGGGAGTTTGGATATTTTAGGAGCATTTTTAATATTACTAGCTGAACTTTTTAAGACCTGAGTAGTTCTATTCAGTCCAAACAAGGTTACTAGAGTCACTTGATCCAAGTAACACATCTGTAAATAATTTTCTATATCAATATATCTTAGTGGAAAATTTTCCACTAACTCTCAAAAAAAAAAAAAGTTTACATGTAAACACATCACTCATAAAAGTAAACTGGTTTGAACGGTTTGGATTCACCATTTGAATCCGATTTGATAGATTTTGGAGTTATTGTTATATAGACTAAAATGACACTGATGTTATATTAGCGATACTCCTTACCAATTACCATAGTACATGACCTATATCAGACAATACTCTTTTTCAAAAGATGAATTGTTCAAAGAGGAGGGATCAAATGACACCATTTTTTGGTGACATGGAATGACACCGTCCATTTTCAAAGTCCAAACAGTCGATCCAAACCATTCAACTTGATGGATATGTTAAAATGTGCTTACAGATCAAATTTTACATTTTTCTGAATTTTTTTTTGGTTTATTTAGAGGGGTTCAAAAATTCAACGGTCTGAATATAGCGATTTTGTTAAATACTTAATAAATAGTAAAAAAATTCAGAAAAATGTAAAATTTGATTTCCAAGTTACTCTTAATATATTCATCATATTGAACAGTTTGAATCGACTATTTGGATTTTGAAATTTCAAAAATAGACATTGTCACACCATGTCACCAAAATAGTGGTGTAATCCGATCCCTCTTGTTCAAAACCCAGCCTATTTAAGGCCCGTAAGAAAATGGCTGAGAGCTTCATGTGCTTCGGTATTATTTTCTTATAGGACAAATTTAGGGTCATGTAATGTAAGCTTGGGGTTCGTTTTGAATCAGTATTTTAAGGTATGAATTTTGGATTTTTACCGGATTCAATTTTTTTTCATGTTAGGGTAAGTCAGAACAATTTTTTATTATTTGTTTGCTGAAATTACGGATTGGATCAAATTTTGCATTTTGCCTGTTATGTACATTAATTACGGCCAAGAGATATCACTAACACTCAAATTAAGCTACTGTGCATGTATTCAGACTTGTAGGAAATTATCAAAATTTATATTTCATAGTTTTTTTTACCCTCCTTTCATCGCTGATCCAGTGATCCCTCAATTTGTTTTGAAGACAATTTATAACGCACGCAATATAGATAGCTAGACTGAAACCTAGAGAATGTAAAAAAATAAAAAGAAAAAAACATACACAAGACACTCTACTAAAAATTTGTGATGCACATCAACAAGAAAAAATATCTTTTTTGTCTTTTAGTTGCTTATTATTTCCTCTTGATCTTAACACAACACACCACTTATTTGTGGAGTAGTATATACACACATATTAGAAAAAGACTGGATAAAAAAAGTAATAAATGCTTCGCTAATTTTCATATGCTATCATCATCCGGGCTTTTACAGTTTTACTCCAGAAACTTTGTTATCAACACATTTATCTATATAGCACCACAAAAATTAAAAGAAAAACGGATAAGAAAAGTAAAAAAAGACTCAAAACTATGCTATTATTTTACAAAGACAAACTATGCACTATGCAGAATCTCAGTAGATCTCTCACGACGTCGACCTACAAGACCCTCCGTCTCAGCCGCTGTGTCAGGGGACCCACATATCATCACCGCATGCCTCCCGAACAAGCATCCTCCACCGGTGCCTTTTCTCATTTGCACTACCTTCTTCCCTTGAACTTTTTCTCTCTTTTCTGTCGACACTGCCGCTAACCTCTGATCAAGCTCTCTAGTAATCCTTTCTATCTCATACATATCAAGCAAACTTATGGGTGCTGTTTTTTCAGGCACTAGATGATCATTAGGAGAATTTGATTTGGAGAGCGACTCGAGACGGTATCGTGAGGGTCGACGATGCGAGGAGCGGCGCCGAGGTGAGGCCAAGGGGAATTCGGGAGGTGGCGCTTGCTTGTTTTTCGGTGAAGACAAACGTTGGTGCCATGCCCATGCAGCTGCTTTCACAAGCGCTATTTTATCGGGATCCGGCTCTAGCGACACCGTGGAAGTGCTATGCTTTTTCTTCTTGTGCATATTGATCACAGTATGATTGGAAATGAGAAAGAGAGGATAAGAGATTTGAGGAATTGGAAAGAGATGAGAAGAGAGAGACTCGAGGATGTCGAAATTGGATCGTGTCCTTATGGAGCACGTGATAAAAGAAGGCCATTGTTTTGGCAATAATGCTGGAAATAAATCTGCTGCGATTCTGTAGGTCCCTGTGATTCTAATCTCAACCGTTTATATATTTCGAGATTCGTTCACAAAACTCTCCTTTTGAGATTCCTACATTCATTTAAATAAATGAACAGCAGATTTGCTTCCAATAATGTTGGTTTGATGTGGATATATGAAGTACTAAAGATCTTTTGTTGGGGGACCATGTCCACAATTGTTGGCCATTTGTTGGAAAATTACTGAACACATAATTTTTTCCTTAATTATTAAGAAAACAACACAAACTTTGTAATTACAGGTGAAATTCAACAGTATATATACTGAATCCAAATTGCCGAAATTTTTATTTATACCATCATAGAAAAAAAAAAAACTAAAATACTCTTATTTTGAAAGAATTTCATATCTACCCGAGCCGCTAACTAATTGCACTGTAATAAATAAATCAAAACATTTTTATTCTTCGGAGGCTGCAAATTGACTTGGCGGCCTCCTGAAAAGTCTAAAATTGTACTGTAATATTAAATATATTTAGGTTTTGAGAGGCCTTCAAACCAATCTGCATCCCCTTCTAAGAATGGATCCGCAAATTGACTTGGCGGTCCAGGTAGATCGATGTGAAATTCTCCATATTTTGAGGTGTTTTGGTTTTATTTTATTTTTAAAGAATATAAATAAAAATTTCGGTCCAAATTGAATGTACATAAGCAATAATAAAATAGATAGAACACATATTAGTAACAATTAAGCCATTAATATTATAGATATTTATTCTATTTGTTAGAATCTAACATTTTTTGGTCCTTCATCAAGTAATTAAAAAAAATAAGGGCTTAATTTTATGTCGGCACTCTATTAATAATTAAATGATTTAAAAATCAAATGTAATACACGATTATCTAACTAGAAAAGGTACATCATAAATTCATAATTTTAGCTTACATTTACAATAAATTTTGATGTCGCTTGTCAATTTTCTGTCATCAATTAATAATATTTTTGAAATTTTTTTTTGCAAGCTATATTATTTAATTGAGAATTTACATGTTTTTTGTTCGCATAAATATTTCGCACCTCATACATGTAAAATTGGACTCTATAAATATATATCCCATGTATTTGACTAAAGACGTTATTGATTAATAATTTAATAATGTTAGACGTACGATATTTTATTGAGTCTGATTACATGATTGGCTTATGAATTCCCACATCAAGGTAGGGAAAAATGTATTAATCTATAGGTATATAGGAAGGTAAAATCCATTTATTAATTAATTTGTTTTATCAAAACAAAAACAAACAAAAAATACTCCAGGATCAGGAGCATAACTAAAAAAATTAATTAGAGAAGACTGAAACTTAAAATATATATATATATATATATATTTAAGTTGCAGGAGTGGAATTTGAACTCATAATTTCTCAAGTACAAAATAAAATCTTAACTACTAGCTAGACTACAAGCACACATCTTACATTTTATAAGAGACACTAAACTATATAAAAATCTTAAACAAATAAAAATTCAATTAAATATCAACATACACAATTGAAAATTTTACAATTATAAAATAATTTAGCATCTACTAGACTAAGTGTAGATCCGTCCTGATCAGAGCAACGATAGCAAATTCTGCGTTCCCTCTAACTCCAAAAAGATAAAAACAAAAACACAAGAAGAAGAGGAGGAGAAATTAGAGGTGAAGCTTTTTATGCTTTGAACAGAATAAACAATGTGGCAGATTGACAGAGACTCAGCCCGGATCTGATTCAGGCCTCTACTATATTAAATGTTTATTTAACTCTTCAAAAAGGCAATAGTTAATATAGACTTTATTGACGTTAAAATCTAAATTGATTTTGCAACACTTGATTTAAAAAAAATTAACGGTTCATATTTTGCGGACACTTGATTAATAATTACTTGAAATCAAATTTCACACGCTTGTCTAATTATAAAAAAAGTACATCCTAATTTCTCTTCTTGTCCGCCTGACAGATGGGCCCAAGAGTTGATCCGTAGTAGTGTCGGTATCTGTAAGACTGTAACCGGCAAGAAGTTGAGTGCGTATCCTCTGAGATAACTCAAATTTTGCATGACCGACGTGTCCGGTGCCTATTCAGAGGCGACGTAGGGGCCAGTATTATTTGAGCTTTGAGATTCGCACAGAACGTGTTGCAACGGTTGAGATTTTCCAAAAAGTCACGCAAAATATGAGGTATCTCAGAGAATGCGAATTCCAAGAAGTTTACCTAGGGTTGAATATTTCTGACGGTCCTTGCGGAGATTTGCATGTGCACTTTGAGGTTTTTTTTTTTTTTTTCCCAATTATTAAATGGTGATCGTACTTATTAAATCTGAGTGAAATTTAAATTTAAATCGTGATCCATCGTAAAATTAATTATTAAAATTTCTACAATTGAAATTTTTTAATTATCTGAAGAATGACTACATAACTTTCCAGCCAATCCAAATTTGATACAAACGACTTAAAAAATAAGAAACACATCTACAATTAATTTTAAAATTTATCAATTAGCAATACTATTCAAAATATCAAGTAAATTATATAAAAGTTTGTTGTATGCTAAAATTAAATAACCCATAAACAATAGATAAAATAAGTTAGCACATTAAAGAAGCAACTGTAATAATAATAATAATAATAATAATAATAATAATAATAATAATAATAATAATAATAATAATTAAACTTCATATTAATCATACAAGTAACATGATGTAATAATTAAGGTTGTACTAATTAAACACAAAGAAAAAAAATGATAGATGATTTTGCACAAAATCATCTGTAATCCCATCAATTATTCAAATATAACAAAAAAAAAGGTATCATAAGCTTGTTTAACCACTCAATGCAGCAATGATCCACGCATTCAATTTATTTAGATGGTACAGTACACGCAGTCGATAATAATAAGAGTTTTTTATTATTTGATATAATAAAAAACAATAATACACATTGCATTATTTTATGACAAGTCCCAAGTAGATAACAGTTGATCAACCTGCACTAAATACAAAGAAAAATAATTATAATCTGTAAACCCATCAATTATATATTAAAATATAATTAATAAGAAAAAAAAACCAAGCATGTATTTAACAATTAGATAATTAACGTACTACTTGATGCAATGATGACACATCACACACATTAAGGTGCTAACAGGGTCGGAGGACACCCGATTTTCGGCCTATATATGATGGCTACAATTAGACGACCTTGACTCCGGGACATGACTTAGCGGCTGATCAGATTCCAAAATAACACGATTAGCATATTTATGTGTTTGTAAAGTGCCTGAAGGCCTAGCGGCTGATACATGAACATGATGTATTGAGCTGGTGCTAATCAGCAAGGTGAAAAGGAACACTTGCACTATTAGCATCACCTTTGCTGTCATCTTAATTATAACTTCTTTCTTTCTTTCAATAATCTAGCTAGCTAGCTTTGCTCTTTGATTTGTATATACATTGCTGTAGCTATATAGTAATGTGAGTTGGTCTCTAGCTACGAAAATAATCAGTAATTTCGGTAGAAAATTTTTTTGACGGTGAGTTGGGAATTAAAAATTGTTAATGCATCGCATATATTCCCAACCTCTCTCAATTCTGCCCCTCTGCCTCCTTTCTACCCAGTAATAATTTGCTTTGCTTCCTGGATTAAATCCCCTTTACTAATTCCTTTCCAAGACACAAGACACTTTTTAGTGCATCACCTCCCTTTTCAAGACTTTTTGTCCTTCATTTTCAAATCCACTGAGTAAATTAAGCCACGGTAACTTTCTCTTTCATTTTCAAAGATAAAGACCTGTGAAAATAATCTCTTTATTCTTTGACATAGAGCAGGTACCCGCCTTTGACGCTGTTAATGCTGATCTTTCTCGATCCATTGTACCGTGGGGCCCGCAGCTGCACTTGCATGACAACATTCTAGCTGTTCAAAACCAGTTTGTCAACACGTATGGGGGTTCTTTTCGGCTTTACCCAATCACACCAATGGGAAGCTAACTCATTTCTGATCCGTCTATCGACAGTCTTAAACCGTGTAACACGCAAAATACATGTTCGAGTTAATAACTGAAAATAATATACGAAATGTCTGAATTTACCTTTTAGAAAAATATGTTACATTCAAAGAACAAATAGTATTTTTTTTTTAACAGAAACAAGATGATGAAATACATTCAAAGAAATACAATAAACATATTATTTGAAATCTAGTTCACTAAAACAAAGTTTGTATAACGAGATACTTTGAAATATAATTTTTGAGATTCCGATTTGACACGAAATAGGCATAATAGAAAACTAATACATGATAATGTTTATAATCTTCTTTTAAGTAATTGGACTAATTTGCCAAATTTGAAAATTTATAGGTCAATTATGAGAAAATGAAAAATTAACAAAAGAAAAAAGAAAGAAATTGACGAACATGGCATTAAAGCCACGCGGCCCACGTTGGATAGGGATGGCGATGGCCTGTCTGTTAGAAATTAATGGCCCGCTTGCCTGGTCCAATCTGACAGGCTTGAAAATCTAAGCCCGACTTGCCCATGAACATTTCTTCCAGGCCCAGGTGTACCTGTGCTCATGGGCTGCCTTACCCGGCCCGGCCATGCCCATGTCCCAACCCTGCAACAAATTTCCAATTGATGCTGCACTTGCAACTAACACTGCTACACTCATTGTTTAATTTCTATTGCAACAGCAAGCTAAAGAAAAACATATATCAGATAAGAATTCAATTCTCAACAAGCTTAAATGATTGAGTGAAAATAACAAATTCAAAGAGATCAATAAGAGTAGGTGCTACATCACTGAGGTTGCCAACTTCTTGAAATTATGTTAAAAAAAAGGTTGAAAATAAATGCCAAAGTATAATTTAACACAACAAAGAGATGTAATTTAGCACAACAAACAATATAGTTATCCATAATTCAGCAAAGTATAATTTGTCACTAAGAAAATAAAAAATTTAACACAGTTACACAAATATTATTTAGCACAAACAAAGCACTGAACCCACTACTCTTCCTCTTCTTCTATTGCTCCGATATGCATAATTAATTCAATTATGTTGTTTAATATAAATTAATTTCATCTAATTTTGTATAAGCTATAATGTGCCTCTTGAACAAAAATAAAACTGAAATAAACAAATAATTTTGATTATGTAACACAAAAACAGTAACATATTGATTATACTCGGAGAAAGACATGAATATGTATGCATAGTTTTATTTTGATAAAAACAATAAATAAATAAACAACATGCCAATATCTTCAGTTGTAAAGAGCTTACTAAAACCTGAAATGTATACCTCATTATTTGAAAAGGTCCAATCTTCGACCCGAATCCAATAAAACCCAAAAACTAATAGCATGAATTATGTAAACCTAATGCATGAATTCTGTAAACCTAACATTTGAATTCTACAAACCTAAGATGATTTCAAGTGTTTAAAACCTATAATAATATGTCAAAATTTTGTAAACCTCAGTCAAGGATTCTGTAAACTTAATGCATGAATTCAAGTACAAGCATGAATTTGGGAAATCATTCTATTTTCACCATTTAACAAGAACTATTGACAATGCTTAAGGGCCATTTGCTCATTTGCTTCTCATGGTCTCCTAACTTGATATATGTTTTTAATACAAGAAAATACCTACCAGTTCAGATTTAGTAATCATAGAAGGCAATCTCCAATTATTAGAATAAAATTGATTAATCCAATTAATCCCCAATTACCTCCAGTTTAGTTAACTGTCAGTTACACTCATCACTGAACAGTCCTTGCAGCATTCCCTGTAAGTTTTAGACTCAATGCATTGGTTCAGGTACGATTCAACAAAACTAACTACTTTAACACCAAATCTTACTTCCCCTAAAACAATATGACTTGAACCATATTTGCCTAGACTATGCAATGTTGACACTACCTTCTAGATTTATTTCAAATATATACCCTCTGATCGGAAACAATCTCTGTAAAAATTCAATAGAGTTCAATAGAGTTGATTTCAATATAATAGATATTGAATTGAATTTTTCTGATCACAATAAAAGATGAATTGGGAAGATTTCAGTATAACATGTTTTGTAAATATCCTAACTTTTATATCTATTTACTCCTTATGCCATCCATTTAGGGTTACCCCTCACAACATAGCAAGTAAAAGAAAAGAAAAAAATAATGAAAAATGGAGAAAACGAAGAGTGTCTTCCAACCCAAGTCCATTTTATCGGAAAAGAAACAAACAAAATTACTTAACGTAGAGACAGAATTACCAACGAAAGGCAAACGCGAAAGAAAAGAAGAAGAAGGTCGATCAGTAGCGTCACTTCACAGTGGTCTGTACAAATCGCGCCAAATACCATTGATTTTCAGACGATTTTGCAGTGTGATTTCGTCACCTCCAAATTTTGTCGATTGAATTCGACTCCTGTATCTTCTACGTTTCCGATCACAATTTCGTCGTCAAATCCATTTCCATTTCCGATTCCTTCACATCTGAAGACCTTCCGATCACAGTGATACTCTTGAAAAAACAAAAATTAAAATTACATTGAATCTTCCAACATAATGTACTAGTCCATTGGTACTGACTGGTACAGTTCAGAATAAGCAAATGTACCGACTGGTACACTGAATCTTCTTTTCTTCTCTCTAGAAAAGACAAAATTAATGAACATAACTATTAGAAAAAAGAGTACTAAAGTATGATAAATAAAACTGAAACGGTTATTAGCCAATTAATACAGTTCAAAATCTCCTTGCTAACACTCATTAAGGAAACAATTAACTGATTGAGACCAGCTTTTTACCTGAATCCGTGCAGTAGCCTCCTGCCCGTTCTCTAAAAGTTTGTCTTTGCGCATATTCTTTAGCTGAATTTCTCTTCTATTGTGCAAAGTTTTATTCTTGAAATTGTTAGCTTTAGAAGTGTTTTGCTGGAGGAAGGAAAACAACAAATTACAAAAGTATGTAAGATAAACTGTCTAATATGCCCTTGGACGCAAAAATCAGAGATCTCCATATGTGAAAGCCCACGAGCATTGAATGAGGTCGAATTGTTCAATAAAAGTACAACAAAATCAACGAAATTAGAGAAAATAAAACAAAAGGCAGGGCACTTACCATTTAGTGCTCCTAAAACTACCAGCGCCTTTGCTGAAGAAGCCATCAAGCATTAACATCGCGATCCGTTCGATCCAATCTCGAACAATTAACTCAGAAGTTCAGAATATTTGTTTCGTCGAACTGCTGAGGAGAATTTCCAGGTCTCGCTTTCGCATCTCTCTCTCTCTGTGCGGTGGCGTCGCCCCCGTTGCGGAGGGAAAGCGGTCGGAGAGGAGGTCGGATCGGATCTAGGTGATCGGGAAATTTGAAGAGAGGGAAAGAGAACACGGAGAGAGAATTGAGATTTTAGACCTGGGGTTTAGGCCTGACTGGAGTGGTTGAGAGATTTTTTTATTTTTTTGAGAAAAAGTGATTGAGAGAAATGGATTACCGTTAAAAACAGTTAAAACCGCGTAAAAAAGGCGGGCAATACCTTTTCTCAATTAGTTTACCACTTTAGGATGTACTTCATAATATTCAAATAAGAGAATTAAGTTCTACTGTATATTTAAATTAAAAACTAATTCATAATTATTCTTGCAGTTATTTACATATGATGCTTATTAAATTTGAGTGAAATTGAAATTTAAATCGTGATCCATCGTAAAATTATTAAAATTTCTACAATTGAAATTTTAAATTATCTGAAGCGTGATTATAAATAACTTACCAGCCAATCCAAATTTGATACAAACGATTTAAAAATAAGAAACACATCTACAATTAATTTTAACTTAATTTCTTATCATTTAGCAATATTATTCAAAATATAAAGTAAATTTATATAAAAGTTTGTTGTATGCTAAAATTAACTCATAAACAATAGATTAAAAAAAAGTAGCACACTAAAGAAGCAACTGTAATAATAAGCGAACTTTTCATATTAATCATACAAGTAACAAGATGTAATATTTAAGATTATACTAAATACAAAAAAATGATAGATGATTTGGCACAAAATCATATGTAATCTCATCAATTATTCAAATATAACCAAAAAAAAAAATATATCACAAGCTTGTTTAACCACTTGATGATGATACACGCATTTAATTTATTTAGATGATACAGTACACACAGTCAATAATAATAAGAGTTTTTTATTATTTGATATAATAAAAAACAATAATACACATTGCATTATTTTATGACAAGTTCTACTTGCACTAAATACAAAGAAAAATAATTATAATCTGTAAACCCATAAATTATATTAAAATATAATTAATAAGGAAAAAAAAAAACCATACATATCATATGTAACAATTAGATAATTAACCACTTGATGCAATGATGACACATCACACACATTAAGGTGCTGACAGGGTCAGAGGACACGTGTTTCCCCACCCATGATGGCTACATCCCGACGGCCTTGACGCCGGGACATGACCTAGCGGCTGATCAGATTCCAAAATAACACGATTAGCATATTTGTGTGTTTGTAAAGTGCCTGAAGGCCTAGCGGCTGATACATGAACATGATGTATTGAGCTGGTGCTAATCAGCAAGGTGAAAAGGAGTAGTTGCACTATTAGCATAACCTTTGGTGCCATCTTAATTAGAACTTCGTTCTTTCTTTCGATGAACTAGCTAGCTAGCTAGCTTTGCTCTTTAATTTGTATATACATTGCTGTGTTGCTATATAGTAATGTGAGTTGGTCTCTAGCTACGAAAATGATCAGTAATTTCGGTAGAAAATTCTTTTGACGGTGGGAATTAAAAATTGTTAATGCATGGCATATATTCCAACCTCTCTCTCAATTCTCCCCCACTGCCTCCTTTCTACCCAATAATAATTTGCTTTGCTTTAATTGCTTCCTGGATTAAATCCCCTTAATTTATTTGATTTTTTTAGAATAAAATCCCCTTTATTAATTCCTTTCCAAGAGACAAAACACTTTTGAGTTCATCACCTCCCTTTTCAAGACTTCTTGTCCTTCATTTCCAAATCCACTGAGTAAAGCCACGGTAACTTTCTCTTTCATTTATCAGGTGGAAGTGGGAGAGTACTGGCCAACACTCATCTAGATCTTTCTATCTAATGATCATGACTGGAGGCAAGGAGAAGTGGCCTTTTCCAGAAATTTGGAGAATGAAGACACCTCAAACGGTTAAGATATTCTGCTACCTCCTCTTGCAGAACCGTATCCTAACAAGAGATGTCTTAAGAATGAGGAATATTTTCTGTCAATCTGATTGTGTCATGTGTGCTACTTGTCGGTATGAAACAGCGATGCATCTATTATTACATTGTGAATATGCAAGAAGGGTCTGGATGGTGGCAGCTGGCAAGATGGGATTCCCCTTGATTTGTATAGATCAGGAGATGCGAACCACTTGGACTAGAACCTGGAATAGTTTCAAATTACCAGGGGTTTCGGGTTCAAATGCCTTTGCTGTCATGTTTGTTAGCATATGCTGGCATATTTGGTTGCAGCGGAATAACTTGATTTTTAGGGGAATTCGGGTACCTCCAGATATCACAGCTGTAAGGACTTTAGAGGTGGGGAAGATGTGGGCTGAGAATTGTTGAATACCAGTATAGCAGCAAATAGAGGAGTGGGGTACAAAGCCTTGTATATAAACATAAGAACCTCTCTTCTCTGACGGATGTTGTAAATTTTGAACTTTTATTCAATAAAATTTTAAATTGGCAGCCGCTGCCAATTCTTCAAAAAAAAAAACTTTCTCTTTCATTTTCAAATCTAATTAATTGCCCATGCATTTACTCCTCAAAGATAAAGACCTGGATTAAAAAATAATTCATATATATTCTTGCAATTATTTACATATGATGCTTATTAAATCTGAGTGAAATTGAAATTTCAATCGTGATTCATCGTAAAATTATTAAATTTCTTGCACAAAATCATCTGTAATCCCATCAATTATTCAAATATAACCAAAAAAACAAGTTATCATAAGCTTGTTTAACCACTTGATGCAGTGATGATACAGTAACGCATTTAATTTATTAGATGATATAGTACACCCAGTCAATAATAATAAGATTTTTTTTGTTATTGATATAATAATAAAAAAAGAAACAATACACATGCATTACATTATTTTATAACAAGTCCTAAGAAGATAACAATTGAACTTTCACTAAATATATACAAAGAAAAAGAATTAAGCCCATCAATTGTATATTAAAATACAATTAATAAGAAAAAAAACCATCCATATGATATGATGACACATCACACACATTAAGGATTTAAGGTGCCGGCAGCATCGGAGGACACGGTTTTCGTTGTCCATCCACATAATGGCTACAACCCGACGACCCTGACGCCGGGACACCACCATCAAGAGATTTCAAAATAACACGATTAGCATGTTTGTGTCTTTGTAAAGTGCCTGAAGGCCTAGCGGCTGATACATGAACATGATGTATTGAGTTCGTGCTGAAGATCAGCAAGGTGAAAAGGAGCAGTTGCACTATTAGCATAACCTTTGCTGCCATCTTAATTAGAACTTCTTTCTTTCTTTCGATAAACTAGCTAGCTTTGCAGATCTCTTTAATTTGTATATACATTGATGTTGCTATATATAGTAATGCTAGTTGGTATCTAGCTACGAAATTGATCAGTAATTTCGGTAGAAAATGCTTTGTTAATGCATCACGCGCCCTTCCCAACCACTCTTAATTGTCCTCCACTGCCTCCTTTCTACCTAATCATTTGCTTTGCTTCCTGGATTAAATCCCCGTTCGGCAGACTCAAATTCATAGGAAATCTGCTAGGAATTGTGTTTTCGTTTCCTATAATCCTATCTGTTCCCTGTTCAATTTCAAAATGGATGGGAATAAAATTATTAAGTCTGACGCAATTTCCTTTTTTCCAACTGGGTGTCTTTCTCCTTAGTCGCAAACAAAATGGATCAAGACAAATGCAATGTCAAGGTTGAAACTTTGACTTTGATTTCATTAATATCTGACCATTATATTTACCTTAAGATTTTTTATTTTGTAGTTTATCATATATAGCTACTGGATTCAAATTGGCAGGAACTTTTTTATTTTTCTGTTCAATAATTAGATGGAGATTTCATACTCTGTTTAATTGTTCCTTTCAAAGAAAAAAAAGTGTCTAATTGCACGGAGAAAGTAAGAGATTTTTGTTTACTTTTGAACAAGTGTTCTAATTCAAGTTAATGATTTAGAATTTTTCGTATTAATTACTTTAACTTTACTTATTATAATGTTTATCTCCAGAACAGAATAGTCTCATTTCGGCAAAGTCACATGTAGAAAGATTTTACTTTTAATTCAACTATGAAAATTTTTAGAATGGAGAAAGTCGATATTGACAATGTCGTAACAAAGAAAAAATATACAAGGAACAAATCTGCTTAAATAACACATAGAAAACACTAAAAAAGGAAATACGTTAATATCTAACATGAAACTGCCAGGGACTTCCTCCATGAAAATTGACTAACATGAAACTGCAAGGGATCTCCTCCATGAAATACATATATAATATCATATATAATTAATTAGACGTATAGGTTTGACATGCTCATTCTAATTAATGTGAATAATTTAATTGTCCAATCTATATATCGGGTATTGCAGTTATTCTATGAAAAATCTTCCTCAAATATTGGCTGAATTCCTTTGATGACATTTCTATACTATAACTTTTAACTATCGATTGATCAATTTATTTGGTATTTTTACAAAAAGAAAGAAAAAGAAGAAGACTTGTGTGAACTTTTTACAAGTGTCACGAGGCTTGCTTTTTTACACAGACGTATATTCAATTTTTGCTAGATATATATGAAAATAATATTAATTAGAGTTTGCTAACATTGAAGATGACCAATGATGCAGGTTGAAGTTCTGTGCTAGCTAGCAGCAGTTTTTGGTGCAAATGTAGAAGTTTTTAGGGGGTGTTTTGAAAACTTGTAATATTTGTTAGGTTTTGTGGTGTTTGTAATCTGTTTGCAACAGATTTTTAAGTAGTATCTTGTAATAGTCACGAGGTAAGCTGGCAAGAATTTTCTGGTTAATAAAACACATGGTAGCTGTTGCCATGTTTTCAAAAAAAAAAAAAAAGTAATATCTTTTTATGATTGAACTGCATGCTGTTTGCTTATGTTGTAATAGGTATTGCTTTAATACCTAGATGGATATATGTCTTTTGTTTGTACGACAGTACCAGAGTGGTGGTACCAACTCTGATATTGTTTTAATGAAAGTTTGTGGGATGAACCAACTTCTTTCAAAAAAAAAAAAAATAGAGTTTGTCAAATTAAATTCTTATTAAAAAAATAATATTATGCTACCTTTAATTATGTTTGCAAAATAACTTTTATGAACAAAACCGGTAAATATTTGTAAAAGATTACAAAAAACTAATTCCGAAATTACGCTGCTAAAAATTCACAACGAAATTAGTATATATAGACCTTGACAAATGGGTCCCACTTGTCATACTCCAGGAGACTTGATACTTTAGCGCGTATGGCCTTATGTGCCGGCCAATATTGGAAATTCCAATTTTTATGTCTTTTTAGGTCTGATTTGTAAAAAGTTCACACTTATACGATTGATGCTACTTAATGGTCATGGTGTTGTTTTTCAAATTGATTAATATTTGAGATCATGTTACTTTATCCTTTCTCCCTGAATTCGATTAGGATTTGTGTCGTCTTTCTGATATTGTATTATGGTTCCTTTGAACTGATACCCTTGTTGCTTGATTGATTAGTCTGTTACGGTTCCTTGATTTGTGAACCCCATTGCCTGTAACCCCTTTCATTTTTGGTTGCTCTTACTGGCTTGGGTTGTGATTTTCGATCTGTAAAGTTGATATTGTGCTTGTATTCTTGTTTGGTTCCAAACTCAAACCCATGTAGTACCTCCCTCTTACGATGCTTTGTTGAAATGGTATTGAGCATATCTGTCTTTCTGGGTATTGATACCAGTCGGTACCAGTCAATTTGTATCACTGGTACACCGGTTAAGAGCGCTGGGGACTTCCTTGTAAAATAAATGTTGATCTGAGGTTCCTTCTGTAAAATTCCATAGTCTTTGTGATTTCGAATTGTCAGAGAGACCAATTGGCAATTTCTCCAAATCCCCAAACCCGAACTGAGCCTTGTTCATCTGTGGGTTCGTTGCTTGTAATTGGGTGGGCCTTGTGAGTTTCCATGGACCTTATTTCTATCCGTTGGGGACTAAAATTTAAAAGAAAAAGGTTTGGGTCTTTGGGCTTTAGAAGAGGAAATATCAGCTTCTACCTTAGGCCGAGAAGTAAAAAATAATGTCTCAACCAAAATGTTTCCTTCAGAATATATTTTTGTTCCTATGTATTTTTCAGAAAAATATAAAAATATACTTAATTAAAATAAAAAATTATTATAAAATTATATTTCATTCTAAATTTTGCCCCATCCTACTTAACATCTTGGCTCCTGGCTCCGCCTTGCATTCGCGTTGCACTTTTCATTTTGCTTCAAAGGAAAACGTGCAAGCTACAAATAAAGAGCTGGTATATTATAATTCACTGTGTTTTGGGGAATCATTATCCCCTCATGTACCTGAGGGTACAATTGAGAAAGGATGGCCTCGCTTTATATTCCAGCAGGGCCAAAAGAATTCGGTGCCTATTTAGATATGGTGGTTCGTTTAAGATTTGTGCCAGAGCTTAACAATGGTTTGAATATAGTAATTCTATCCTCAGGTGACCTGACGGGATAGTTTTAAGGTCTTAGAAACACTGTAATACTGGTAACAAACAGTATTACAGCGCACTGTAATACTGTTTGTTAACCACTTGGTGATCTTAGAACAATAAAATCACTGTAAAACTGTTTGTTACCAGTATAGTTTTAAGGTATTTGCGCGCTGTGCTGGGTAAACCCCCCCTGTAAAGTCATTTAGCAGAAGGTCCAAAAATAGAACTGCCTGAAGGCACAAGTTTGAATATTCGTGTGGTTATTTAGCGCATCTTTGGGCTTTTGCTGTATGTACCCCTTTCATGCTTTCAGTTTTTAATTTAAAACCCCCGTTGACTTGAGTCAGCTTGTTAGCGGACTTGACTAATTAAGCCAACACAAAAATTCCCATAGTCAAATAAATAGTCCATGGCAAAATGGATTTGAATTAGTCTCCAGGTTTCATGCATTTTGGGTTGGTTTTTTGATTGATGAAGAAATTTTAGAGAGTTGGAAACCCTTCTATAGATTGGGAATTTCGTCTTCGGACTAATTTGACTTGAGAATATTAGAATATTATGAAGCACAATACAGATCAACAAATCCATTCATTTAATTAGTTATTCTTCGACAACTTACAGACACTGGAAAAAAGGTAATTAGTATATAATTAAAAAAAATAGGAAAATTTTTCTCCATGTCACCTCAAAACTTAGAAAATATCAAATTGCCACCCCAAAAATCAAAATTTCCTATTTACCACCCTAAAATCATCAAATTTACCCTATTGCCACATTTTTACATCTGATGTACGTTTTTCCTTAAAATTATACTAAAAAGTGTTGTATAAAAAACGTATTTTCATATTTTTCATTTTACCCTTCAATTCAACAAAGAAAATTATGAAATTGATTCTCCAGTCCAATAGATCCCTTCGCCTCTATCTCTCTCGTTCTTCCGCCTCTCTATCTCATTCCTCAGCCTCTCTTTCACTGCGTCGCGGAAACCAGTCTAGGGTGCATCAACCCCGTCAAAAAGTACTCCAAATCCTGGCGCATTGCTCCTCTTGCATGCATCCTCGCCCCTATCTTCGTCTGTTCTGCACCTCTCCGATACTGCATCAGACTTGAATCGCTCCTTTTTGTTTGCTCTGCGCTGTGTCAATTCCCTGGACTTGGTTATCAACGTTCCCTTGAAACCCAGATGGGATGCCTGAGTCGCCTTCTATCAAGTAAGTACTGAAATTAGCAAACTTGTGAAATCAGAATCAAGAAATTTATAAAATCGATTTTTTGAAATTTGAGTAATTTATATTGGGAGGCATCTAAACTACTCGATATGTTGGAAATTACCAGGTTATTGCACTGCTTATTGGGAATTACCTGTAAAAAGTTTCATGGTTTAGAAGTAATTACAGTAGTATATAATTAGTAAAAGGTTATCAATTAGTAATTCATGGTTTAGAAGTATATGAATCTGGTTACTCTCAACCATCAATTAGTAAAAGGTTATCACTTGTCTATGTTCTTAATTGGATAGCTGAAGATTTATAGGAGTAAACAGGGATGAGCTGACATCTATAATCCCACATTGGTACTTTTTTAATTTTTTTTTTGTTTGTGTCGGCAAAATGACATACATTTGAAGTATAAGTGTTCTGTGTTAATGCTTATAGTAGGTTTATGTTTTTTTTTTTATAATTGATAAAGCCAAGAGGTACTGTTTTTCAATTTCAGGTTAAGAAGTTGTTGTTAAAACTGCGAGAAGTACAAGCATAAGAGCAACAGAAAATGCATAGCATAACTAGAATTGTACTATTGGACAACTATACTTGGTTACTGGTAAAAGAGAATGAGTTTTGAAGGCTCAAGATTATACATAGCACTGGAGTGTGCTATGGTTTTTTTTTTTTGCTACAACTGTTTTTTTTGTAATTTAATTCCTTTTTTTACATCTTTTCACTCTAATTTTGTGTTATTATAGATGTTAATTGTAACTAGGTAGGAAACTACGAATGGAAATGTAATAATGTTTAGTGGTAATTGTTGTGCTTTGTTTATTTTAGTGTGATGTATTTTTTTTTTTAATTTGAACATGTTTATTAATGAAATGTTGTTATGGAAATGCCATTTATTTGAATGAATGTGATGTATGTACTTTGTTTATCAATGTGATTTATGTACTTTTTTTCATGAATGAGTATTCTTTTCAATTTTTTTTTAATGTGATGAGGCTTATTGATGTCTGGTAACTATCTATATTTGTTCACACATGTACCTATTTACACTAAGTCCCTCACTTTTGCAATAAGCTTGATACCTATTTACAACTATCACACATAATCTTGAACAATAATATTTTATTTGCAAGTGGCAATACAACACCATTACATAGTACTTGAGCATTCAAAATTAAGGCAACAGACAACCAGAAATCAAGTTCCAAAATCAAGACAAAAGTTACAAATAAAAGAAAAAATAAACAAAAGAAAAAATTGAACCAGGAACCACAGTTTTTATTGCTGTAAAAATTGACAGGTATTCCCCTTCAAGATCACTGGAAGAAACATCACTGGCATACCAACGCGCACCAATGATTTTATTGCTGCAGTTGCTGGCACCAATGATTTTATTGTGAGAACATCAGACTAATCAAGGTGGTAGATAGAAGCATTTTAATATTTACAAGATTCTAGTAAAACACTTTGTTTTGATTCGCCGGAGTTTGGCTCACGAGCTTGGCTTGGCTGGGCCGAAGTTGTGGAGATCTCTAAAGACGTCGTGTGATTCTCCACCAGTGGTCGATGGCGATGCATGGTGGAAGGCTGGTCTGAAAAATAAACATTGAACTCAGAAATTAAACCTTGAAAAATTAGTCAATTTCTCCTCTTTTGTGAGGTTATTCCCATGGAAATCAAATGAAAGTTTAAATTATCTAATGCAAGGACTTGAAATTATAAATGAAAGTGTATGTGCCTTAACAAGCTGACTGAAACTCAAATTCTATGAATCCAGACAAAGCAATAATTAAGTTGCAGAATCAGACATGACATCTACTTTAATGGTATCTTCTAGGAGGAACAATGCACTTAAATGACACATACCTATGTACAAGTAAAAGAATGAAAATGCACATAAATATTGACATAAAGTAACAAGTTTAGCAACTGTAACACCAAAGCAGAAAGAAAAAAGCTTTAAAAATTTTCTAACATAGTTCAGCTTCTCCATATCATGGGGAAGTTGATGATGCTCTTTTTCTTTTATAATTGATTTTTCATATACTTTTAAAGAGTTCATCAATTTAATATATTTACCCCTTTTCTCTTTATTAAGTCATGGGATAGTTAAGAAAAAGTTGGAAAACACATTAGATCTAATAAAGAGTAAAGGGATAAATAAGAATTTGAAGAACTTTTTTAGGATACAAGAGAATTAGTCCTTATTTAATGTAGAAAATTATTGCTTTGTCTACAAATCAGGTCTACACTACATGTAAGCATACTGTTACCAGCAATTTTATCAGTGCCGAATAAAATGTTATCAGGTCTACACTACATGTAAGCATACTGACCATTTCAGATGTAAGGGATGCACTTCCAGTACCAGAACCTTTGTAGATCGATCAGATGATGACCAATTTCAGGGACTAGGGATTCATGAAAGAGTCTAAGCTTTTCAACGAACCAAACAGAGAAAGGAGACAGACATGATTGAAAGAGGTATTTACCTTAAGAGAGGAGACAGTGGAGAGCGACGGAGAGCGACGGAGAGAAAGAGAGGCAGATCGGTGGTCTGGGTCCGAGGCGTGTGTCAGTGGAGAGCAGGGTGTTGGCGTAGGAAGGGTTTTGGTGGACGGAGTAAGAGTGAAAGAGAGAGGCGAAAGGTAGAAGGTAGAAGGCAAAAGATAGGATACTGGACAGATCCATTTTCATCTGTTCAAATGAAAAATGAAGGGTATAATGGGAAATATCGAAATACGTTTTTTATATAACACTTTTCAGTATAATTTTAAGGAAAAACGTATATCAGATGTTAAAATATGGCAATAGAGTAAATTTGATGATTTTAGAGTGGCAAATAGGAAATTTTGAGTTTTGGGTGGCAACTTGGTATTTTCTAAGTTTTGGAGTGGTATGGAGAAAATTTTCCCAAAAAAATAATATTATGTTTCCTTCAATGTAGTAAAATACAGTTTATGCGGCCACATATGCATATTCGGTTGTAATATGTATAGAAATTTGTATGCGGTTAACATATGCAGTTCCGCATATTATTACCTACATATTCAGTAACATATTATAGCATATTACCAAAGGAATATGCTAGCATGCTATGCATAGCATAGAACCCCTCCATGCAACGACTTGGATTTCGAGTTTTCAAAATCCTAATGGTCGATCCGAACCGTTCATCTTGTTCTCCATATTAATATGTGTTTGGAGATCAAATTTTATATTTTTTGAAATTTTTTTACTATTTCTTTAGATTTATTGAAAATCGCTTTTTTCAGCAAATCTGTATCATAAAAAAACAGCGATTTTCAATAAATCTAAAGAAATAGTAAAAAAATTCCAAAAAATCTAAAATTTGGTCTCCAAACACATATTAATATGGAGAACAAGATGAACGGTTCGGATCGACCATTAAGATTCTGAAAACTCAAAATCCAAGCCGTTGCATAGAGGGGTTCTATGCTATGCATAGCACGCTAGCATGTTCCTATTACCAAATACTTGTTTGTATGATACTGTATAATACTCTATAGTTGTGTATGCGTGTGTGTGTATATATATAGAGAGAGAAAGAAAGAGTTCCAATACCTCATCATACCTCATATTTTATATCTTTATTTTCAAAGTTCAAAATGTTAATCGGAACCACTCAACATAATATTCATACTAAAATATGCCTGAGGATGGAATTTTATAATTTTTTTACTATTTTTTAAGATAGATACAAAATCACTTTTTTTAGACCGTTCAAAAACAACGATTTTCTATCCATCTTAACAAAAGTAAAAGAATTCAAAAAAATATAAAGTTTCATCCCCAAGTATATTTTAGTATGGATATCATGTTGAGCGGTTCAGATCGACAATTTGGACTATGAAAATAAAGATATAAAATATGAGGTATGATGAGGTATGATAGGCATGAGATATTGAAACCCTCATCATATATATATAGGAATATGCTAGCATGCTACGCGTAGCATAGAGGCCTTCCGTGTAATGGCTCAATATTCGACTTTTCAAAATCATAATGGTCGATCCGAACGTTCATCTTGTTCTCCATATTAATATGTGTTTGAAGACCAAATTTTACATTTTTTTGAAATTTTTTTACTATTTTTTAGATTTATTGAAAATCGTTGTTTTCAGCAAATCTAGACCAATAAAAAATAGTAAAATTTTTTTCTAAAAATGTAAAATTTGGTCTCTGTTATGAAGCAAAAAATAAACAAACACAAACAAGATGAAGAGAATGTAAATAATGGCTACCTCTTATTCAAATATTTCTCATGTGTACAATACAAGATTACAATGCCTCTATTTATAGGCTACCAATTGTGAATGAAAAGCCATTACAATAATAAATATGAAAATGAATTCTAAATAGTAGTGAGACATAAATTCCAATGGTAGTGGGGTAGTGGGGATTAATATTGAGAGTTACAAATGAATGAATCATCCATTATATTCATAACAGTCTCCAAATACATATTAATATGGAGAACAAGATGAATGGTTCAGATTGACCGTTAGGATTTTGAAAAATCGAATATTGAGTTGTTGCATAGAGGGCCTCTATGCTATGCGTAGCATCATAGCAGGTTCCTATATATATATATAGAGGTAGGCTAATATACAATCGATTGTTCCTGAGGTTCCGTACAATCAAGTCATTTTTCCATTTTTAAAGTCCAAATGATCGATCCAAACCGTTCATCTTATCCTCCATATTAATATGTGCTTGGAGACCAAATTTTACATTTTTCTGAATTTTTTTACTATTTATTAAGCCACTTTGAAAATCGCTGATCCAACGGTAGCTTCTGGTTTTATTGTTTTGTTAAGCTATCGTTGGATCAGCGATTTTCAAAGTGGCTTAATAAATAGTAAAAAAATTCAGAAAAATGTAAAATTTGGTCTCCAAGCACATATTAATATGGAGAACAAGATGAACGGTTTGGATCGATCATTTGGACTTTAAAAATCGAAAAATGACTTGGTTGTACGGGACCTCAGGAACAATCGATTGTATATTAGCCTACCTCTACACACACACACTAGTATCGTACCCGTGCGTTGCAACAAGACATATTATAAAATTGAATAGAATATGAAGAGACCTTTTTAAAAAAAAATTAAAAATGTAAATGAAAATAAATAAATAAATACAAATAATAAATAACAATAAAAGAAACAACAAGAAATGAAAAAAAAAAAGAGATCAAATATAACATAAAAAAAATCTTGAAGTATCATTGCAATTTGATATCTAATTTTCTCCACAAGCAAGACAAGTCATTAAACGATTTAGAAGAGAAATGATCTGGACAAATTGAAAAAAAAATATGATTAAATAATTCAAATAAGGATTTTCTCTACATATATATTATTGATGGAAATTATTTTAACAATGAAAATTTTTGTACATATCATTTTTCTAAACGAAAGTTCTAGTTATTTTTCATTTTCTCTGCAGATCGAAAATATATAATTATTCATATCAGCACAAGATCTGCTATTCATCTATTCACAAAGATATAGTAGCCCTAAACAGAGTCTGAAAAATATATGATTGTTTCAATTTTCATTATCAAAACTATAAAATAGATGTATTCAATCAAAAGAATGCAGATTATGTGATTAGACGGCTAATATTTTCAATTCAAAAATTAATCTTTCAATCTCAGCTGTTGACAGATCAGGACAACTACATACATAATATAAGAATGAAGATAAGTAAAATTAAATTAATTACTATACGATTCTTATGTATTAATAAATAATTGCTTGCTATTTCTGCATCTCTTTGGTGATGACCATATGAGTCACTTAATTTCTAGACATTTTTTTTCTCGAAAGAAAAAATGTCAAAAAAATCTCTACCAAACCACCCATAAAAGATTCACTGCCATTCTCCCCGATTCTGATCCAGTAGCCTTTTTAAATTTTATATATAATTTATTTTCTTTCTCCTTTAAACATCTTTGGTATTCTCTACATGATATTTTTGGTGATTAAATTTCATAACTGTATTCACTTTGCATTAAATAATAGGATCATGATGATAAATATTGTATATACATAATACATTGCCATTTAATACAACATAAAGAGAATGTGAAGTTGTTAACTAAGATTTTTTGCATATTACCCCCTGCACCTTCCATATTTTTCAGTTCCTATGATATAAATTATGAAAAATTTCAATTATTAACTTCCTCATTATTACCATATTCATATCTTCATGCATAATTTATAATTTACATTTATAATAGCGCTTCGTGTGAAAGTTTGTTTATATGTTTGAAACTCAATTAGCGAATTAAATTAAATATCTTCAATTGAGAGACTCGATTCCAATTTTTATCTAAATAAACTAAATATTTGAACAAAGAATACTTAATTTCTCTGAACATGTTCTCTCTCTCACATAATATAATTTATGGCGGATTTAAGGAAACAAGGAGGGTATGCTCCCCCAATAAGGAAATAATTTAATTAGAATAATATAAGATAGCTGTAAGGAGAAATAAGGAAATGAATTACTCAAGATTTATTATATTTTAATGTGATAAACCATGTAACAGTTTGTGTAGCAAGCATGTTTTTAATTAAATGTAAACTTCTGCACATAAAATATATGTATATAATCAAAAGAAGACAGATTAATTGATTGGAGAGTTGATATTCAATTTAAAAATTCATCTTTCAGTCTCAACCGTTAGCAGATCAAAACAACTACGTGCATAATATAAAAATAGAGAGAAATGGAGAGATACACACAACGTACAGATATATAATTAATTACATGTATAGGTTTTGACATGCTCATTCTAATAAATGTGAATAATTTAATTAATTGTCCAATCTATATATCGAGTACTGCAGTTATTCTATGATCATTAATTAATTAAATATTGGCTGAATTCCTTTGACGACATTTCTATACTATATATAACTTTTAATTATCGATTGATCAATTTATTGGGTATTTTTCCAAAAAGAAAAAAAAAAATACTTCTGTGAACTTTTTACAAATGTCATGAGGCTTACTTTTGGATGATAAACTCACTTAAAAAAGAATCACAGCTAGGAAAATGAACAGCAGCTTTTTGGCCCTCTGAATATTTTTCCTTTCCTTCCTTGAACAAGTAAATAAATAAAAACTCAATTCTCCCCAGAAACATCTACTATTCACTAAGCCTCGGTTCAATTAAAATCCCAGTCTAGTTCAATTTTGGCACAATTAACCCTGGAAAGAAACTATGCTTCAATATGTGGAACGAAACCCAAAAATCTATCGAAAAAATCAAAGGGCAATCGAGTAGTTCACAGTGGCCCATAAACAAGCCTTTTGTTTTATTGACTACAGATTTTATAGAACACAAGTACTAAATAGAAAACATAACTAAAATGATAAAGAAGATGAAGCTATCTTTTCTTTTCTTTTTTCTTTTTTCTTTTCCTCTTATTCAATTCAATTCCTGTGGCTAGTTTAAGGAACATCTCCATTTAAAATGGAGTATAATTGTCCAAATAACAAATTTAATGTCAACATATGACACGTGACTTAGACAAAATTACCCATAGTTTCTCTACTTCATTCAACTGTTGCATAATTTTATTTTGATAAAAACAATAAATAAATAAACAACATGCCAATATCTTCAGTTGTAAAGAGCTTACTAATTGAAAAGGTCCAATCTTTGACCCGGATCCAATAAAACCCAAAAACTAATAGCATGAATTATGTAAACCTAATGCATGAATTCTGTAAACCTAACATATGAATTCTACAAATCCAAGATGATTTCAAGTGTTTAAAACCTATAATAATATGTCAAGGATTCTGTAAACTTAATGCATGAATTTGGGAAATCATTCTATTTTCACCATTTAACAAGAACTATTGACAATGCTTAAGGGCCATTTGCTCATTTGCTTCTCATGGTCTCCTGACTTGATATATGTTTTCAATACAAGAAAATACCTACCAGTTCAGATTTAGTAATCATAGAAGGCAATCTCCAATTATTAGAATAAAATTGATTAATCCAATTAATCCCCAATTACCTCCAGTTTAGTTAACTGTCAGTTACACTCATCACTGAACAATCCTTGCAGCATTCCCTGTAAGTTTTAGACTCAATGCATTGGTTCAGGTACGATTCAACAAAACTAACTACTTTAACACCAAATCTTACTTCCCCTAAAACAATATGACTTGAACTATATTTGCCTAGACTATGCAATGTTGGCACTCCCTTCTAGATTTATTTCAAATATATACCCTTTGATCGGAAACAATCTCTGTAAAAATTCAATAGAGTTCAATAGAGTTGATTTCAATAGAATAGATATTGAATTGAATTTTTCTGATCACAGTAAAAGATGAATTGGGAAGATTTCAGTATAACATGTTTTGTAAATATCCTAACTTTTATATCTCTTTACTCCTTATGCCATCCGTTTAGGGTTACCGCTCACAACATAGCAAGTAAAAGAAAAGAAAAAAAGAATGAAAAATGGGGAAAATGAAGAGTGTCTTCCAACCCAAGTCCATTTTATCGGAAAAGAAACAAACAAAATTACTCAATGTAGAGACAGAATTACCAACAAAAGGCAAACGCGAAAGAAAAGAAGAAGAAGGTCAATCAGGAGCGTCACTTCACAGTGGTCTGTACAAATCGCGCCAAATACCATTGATTTTCAGATGATTTTGCAGCATGATTTCGTCACTTCCAAATTGTGTCGATTGAATTCGACTCCTGTATCTTCTATGTTTCCGATCACGATTTCGTCGTCAAATCCATTTCCATTTCCGATTCCTACACACCCGAAGACCTTCCGATCACAGTGATACTCTTGAAAAAACAAAAATTAAAATTACATTGAATCTTCCAACATAATGTACTAGTCCATTGGTACTGACTGGTACACTGAATCTTCTTTTCTTCTCTCTAGAAAAGGCAAAATTAATGAACTATTAGAAAAAAGAGTACTAAAGTATGATAAATAAAACTGAAACGGTTATTAGCCAATTAATACAGTTCAAAATCTCCTTGCTAACACTCATTAAGGAAACAATTAACTGATTGAGACCAGCTTTTTACCTGAATCCGTGCAGTAGCCTCCTGCCCGTTCTCTAAAAGTTTGTCTTTGTGCATATTCTTTAGCTGAATTTCTCTTCTATTGTGCAAAGTTTTATTCTTGAAATTGTTAGCTTTAGAAGTGTTTTGCTGGAGGAAGGAAAACAACAAATTACAAAAGTATGTAAGATAAACTGTCTAATATGCCCTTGGACGCAAAAATCAGAGATCTCCATATGTGAAAGCCCACGAGCATTGAATGAGGTCGAATTGTTCAATAAAAGTACAACAAAATCAACGAAATTAGAGAAAATAAAACAAAAGGCAGGGCACTTACCATTTAGTGCTCCTAAAACTACCAGCGCCTTTGCTGAAGAAGCCATCAAGCATTAACATCGCGATCCGTTCGATCCAATCTCGAACAATTAACTCAGAAGTTCAGAATATTTGTTTCGTCGAACTGCTGAGGAGAATTTCCAGGTCTCGCTTTCGCATCTCTCTCTCTCTGTGCGGTGGCGTCGCCCCCGTTGCGGAGGGAAAGCGGTCGGAGAGGAGGTCGGATCGGATCTAGGTGATCGGGAAATTTGAAGAGAGGGAAAGAGAACACGGAGAGAGAATTGAGATTTTAGACCTGGGGTTTAGGCCTGACTGGAGTGGTTGAGAGATTTTTTTATTTTTTTGAGAAAAAGTGATTGAGAGAAATGGATTACCGTTAAAAACAGTTAAAACCGCGTAAAAAAGGCGGGCAATACCTTTTCTCAATTAGTTTACCACTTTAGGATGTACTTCATAATATTCAAATAAGAGAATTAAGTTCTACTGTATATTTAAATTAAAAACTAATTCATAATTATTCTTGCAGTTAGTTACATATGATGCTTATTAAATTTGAGTGAAATTGAAATTTAAATCGTGATCCATCGTAAAATTATTAAAATTTCTACAATTGAAATTTTAAATTATCTGAAGCGTGATTATAAATAACTTACCAGCCAATCCAAATTTGATACAAACGATTTAAAAATAAGAAACACATCTACAATTAATTTTAACTTAATTTCTTATCATTTAGCAATATTATTCAAAATATAAAGTAAATTTATATAAAAGTTTGTTGTATGCTAAAATTAACTCATAAACAATAGATTAAAAAAAAGTAGCACACTAAAGAAGCAACTGTAATAATAAGCGAACTTTTCATATTAATCATACAAGTAACAAGATGTAATATTTAAGATTATACTAAATACAAAAAAATGATAGATGATTTGGCACAAAATCATATGTAATCTCATCAATTATTCAAATATAACCAAAAAAAAAAAAATATCACAAGCTTGTTTAACCACTTGATGATGATACACGCATTTAATTTATTTAGATGATACAGTACACACAGTCAATAATAATAAGAGTTTTTTATTATTTGATATAATAAAAAACAATAATACACATTGCATTATTTTATGACAAGTTCTAAGTACATAACAGTTGATCAACTTGCACTAAATACAAAGAAAAATAATTATAAGCTGTAAACCCATAAATTATATATTAAAATATAATTAATAAGAAAAAAAAAACCATACATATCATATTTAACAATTAGATAATTAACCACTTGATGAAATGATGACACATCACACACATTAAGGTGCCGATGGGGTCGGAGGACACGGGCCCTTCCCATGATGGCTACAACCTGACGACCCTGATGGCTGGGCATGACCACCAATAGATTCCAAAATAACAGGAGGAGCTTGTTTGTGTGTTTGTAAAGTGCCTGAAGGCCTAGCGGCTGATACATGAACATTATGTATTGAGCTCGTGCTGAAGATCAGCAAGGTGAGAAGGAGCACTTGCACTATTAGCATAACCTTTGCTCCCATCTTAATTAGAACTTCTTTTTTAAGATAACTAAACTAGCTAGCTAGCTTTGCAGATCTCTTTAATTTGTATATATATTGCTATTGCTCTCTATTTATAGAATTATAGTACAATAAACGTACAAGCCACCAATGTGAGTTGGTCTCTAGCTATACGAAGATCGGTCAGTAATTTCGGTAGAATATGCTTTTGATGGTGGGAGACTTGGAGTAAAAAAATGTTAATTCATCATGCGCCTTCCCAACGTCTCTCAATTGTCCCCCACTGCCTCCTTTCTACCCGTTTGCTTTGCTTCCTGGATTAAATTCCCTTTATTCCTTTCCCAGACACAAAACACTTGGTCCTGTTCGGCAGTAAAAAAAAAAGTTACTGTTTATGTGAGAAAAAATATTCACTCAGGTATGTTCGGCGTTTTTTACTATTTCTGTGAGAAAAAAAATTCAGTTCACTCAAGGCCTGTTCGGCGTTTTTACTGTTTTTGTGGAAAAAAAAATTCACTCAAGGCTTGTTCGGCGTTTTTACTGTTTCTATGGAAAAATAAAAATTCAGTTCAACTGAATTTTTTTTTCCATAGAAACAGTAAAAATCAGTTCAAATCCTGTGCCTATGCCCATTCTCGATGGTGCGCCGAACAGGCCCTCAGACAGAAATTTTTTTTCCCACATGAACAGTAATTTTTAATTCCTATTCCCAATAGGGTTATCGAATAGGGCCTTAGAGCACATTCGGTAACATGAGAATTTAATAGGAATGAAATTTTTTAATATGATAATTAGAATTTCAATTTGTCAAAACCAAAATTATTTAACCCATGAAATTTTTGAGAATGTAGGCGTTCGTCAAATGCTTGAAAAAATTGTTAGGATGTTGGTTTATTTGTTTTTTTAGAGAAGATGTAATACTAATATTAAACTATATTAAGTGAATTAATACTAATCACTGATTATGACCAATATAATTGTTGTACAACAAAGGTGTTGAAAGACTTAACAATCAACATTAGTCAGAGAATGAAAAAAGAGATGAAATGACTATACTTATGTGAGATAATTATGTTAGACGTTAAAATAGGAACTTAACTTAAAATTAACTTAATCTCAAGATTAAGTGTTACTAGTTTAACTATGCTTGTTTAATAATTTATTGTATTATTAAATTATACTTGTTTAATTAATTTTAGCATTTGTATTATTAAATTGTATTTGTTTAATTGTACAAGTTAATTTCAGTTTAATTAATTAAACAAGTATTACTTAGTATAATTCCTCTTTTATTTAATTAAAAAAATCTCAAATTAAGTGTTGTTAGTTTAGTTATGCTTATTTATTAATTTAAGTTGTATTATGTAAGTTTAATTATTATTGTTTTATTAATTATGCTTTCTTTAATTAAAAATTTGTTTTTGTTTAATTAGGTTTGATGTACGTGTACAATAAAAAGAAATTTCCATGATGTATAAAATTTTGTCTTCATTGATGTATGATAAAACTTACCGTATATGTTAACTTTGTTTAATTAATATTTTGGGAGCTTCATCATTTGAGAGAAAAAAACGGAAGTTTAAGCTAATGGTTTTATCCCATGAAATAGAAAGCAAAAAGTGGGAAGAAAAACCATATAGGATTACAAAGAGGAATTTATACTTGACTTTCGGCAAAATTCCTGAGATGCCAAATTTTGTAAAAATCACCTCTTTTCAAGACTTTTTGTCCTTCATAAAGCCCACTGTCACTTACTCCATTTTCATATCTAATTAATTGCCTGTGCATTTACTCCTCAAAGATAAAGAGTTCTTATCGTTTGCATTAAGTTGAAAGAGAATCTTTTGAGTTAATATATATTAGCCGTTCGATTGTAAACTGAGTCTATCCAGCTTCCGTCTAAAACAAAGTAGATCTTTAATATTAGTGCTGATCTAATTCGCACAAATTTTAAATCCTATCGGACAGTCTAGATCCAGATGCATTAACTCAGGAATTCCTTTTTGTGTTAACGCAGAATACGAATTCAAAGATAAAGACCTGTGTTCTTTATTCTTTACTGGCCGGTGGAAAAAATATCTTTATTCTTTGGAATAGAGCAGGTACCTGCTTTGACGCTGTTAATGCTGATCTTGCTCAATCTACTGTGGGGCTGGGGCCCGTAGCTGCTGTTGCATGACAACATTCTAGCTGTTCAAAGAGACCGAATCCTCTGTCTCTCGGGGGCAGGAATTTTCTGTCTCCAGAGTCTCTGCGGGTGGAGCTCATTTAAAAACAGTAACAATAGTTAAACCCTTAAAACAGTAACCGGTCCCATCTGCAGAGACTCTGGGAACAAGAAATTCCTGCCTCCCGGAGGGTAGAGGATTTGGTTTCCTGTTCAAAACCAGCTTGTCAACACGTATGGGGGTTCATTTTGGCTCTACCCAATCACACCATGGGAAGCTAACTCATTTCTGATCCGTCTGCTGGCAGTCTTGGACCGTGCAACACTATGGAAAATACATGTATGAATTAATAACTGAAAATAATATACCAAATGTTTGAATTTACTTTTCAGAAAAATATGTTACATTCAAAGAACAAATAATGTTGTTATTTTTTCTTTCTACTCTTTTTTTCTATAATTCGTTCTTTTCACTCTTCTAGATCTCATCTCTCACATAGTTTTTTCTCTCTCTCGACTCTACTTTTTTGAGTGGAGAGAAGAATGAGAGAGAGGAGAGGGACCGGAGTTGAGTGGAGTCGATTGAAGCCAAAAATGCGGTATCGTTGAAACTCGGAATATTGAATCTATACGTTCTCTCGATCGGTGAGTGGGTGAGTAGATTCGGATGTCAGAGAGTGATAGCGGTCAAAAGAGCAGATCCGATCGTAGAGAGCTATAGGATTTAAGATAATAGAGTAATTATGAGATCCTAAGGTAATTAATAGAGTAATTATGAGTATATATAAGTGATATTACAATATTAGAGTTATTTTCAACAATTTTGTGAATCTTGTTTAAACTCTATCGCTCTGACTGAGGAGCGGATCCGACGTTCAGTAATTATGAGAAAATGAAAAATTAACAAAAGAAAAAAATGAAAGAAATTGACCAACGTGACATACTGGCATTAAAGCCACGCGGCCCATGTTGGTTGAAACTCCACGTTAATGTAACCCTTAATTAATGGCCTCTCTCTCTTTTAAACTTTCCATTTTCATTTATATTTGTCTTGGCTCTTTCCTTGAGGATGTAGTTCATAATATTCAAATAAGAGTTCTAGTGTATATTTAAATTAAAAATAAATTCATATATATTCTTGCAGTTATTTAAATATGATGCTTATTAAATCTGAGTGAAATTGAAATTTAATCGTGATTCATTGTAAAATTATTAAAATTTCTACAATTTTAAATTTTAAATTACCTGAAGAAATTGTTCAAGTGGTTGAGGCGATAACATGATGCTCTAAAACGGACTTTCCAATGGGCTACTTAGGGCTGCCGCTGTCAGTCAAGAAACCGGACAAACATGCATTTTTGCTATTAATAGAGAAGCTGCAATGCCGCTTGCAAGGTTGGCACACCAAGCTATTATCAAGGGGAGGTAGGCTCCAGCTAATGCAGTCGGTTCTGTCTGCCATTCCTGTCTATTATCTGACTTGCTTCAAGCTGCCGGGATGGGTAATTGACAAGATAGACCAATTCCGCAGGTAGTTCCGATGGGGAAAGGGCAGAGGTGCACAAAGGGGTATGTCACTAATAGATTGGAGCACAGTCATGTTGCCCAAAAGGAAAGGTGACTTGGGAGTCATGAATTTGAAATTGCAAAATATCTCCCTTCTGCTAAGGTGGTGGTAGCGCCTCTACGATTCACAAGAGTTTATTGTGGGCAGTTACTTGCAGAATGATCTATGCTTGGCCTACAGAGGGGGGAGGACCTTATGCGTGGAACAAGACGGGTTCATTCTTTTGGATGGCAGTAGCAAAAATCAAAGATCTTTTTCACTGGTGCACTTATTGGGCAATTGGAAATGATCTGTCAATTAGCTTCTGGTTCGATTCATGGGGTGGACTTTCGATTATAGCAACCTCAGATTCCAAACCTCATTTTCAAGTGTTGTCACTAACTGGAGTGGACCCAAAATTTTTATCAGAAGGGATGCAAAAAAATATTGAATCGGGTTTGAATAGTTTATCAGATTTAAACTCATTAACTAATTAGGTACTCTATGAAAAAACAATATTTTGACTTATATTTTTCAATACTCTGATTTGTAATTTCTGTTCCTATAACTTATAATTAATATTAGTAATCATAATTTAAGAAATTTATTTTAATTTTAACACTAAATTTAATCTGAATTACAAATCAAACATTTAGAGAGGAGCAAAAAAAATTTCAGAGAGGAACAAAGTCAATCGATACCAATAAATCACCACTAAACTCAAAATTCAGATCCGCCCCTGGTCACTAAGGGATATCCTCTCATCCAAGATGCAGCACCTAATTGCGATTTGGTGTTCTCAGAGGAGGAGGATAAGATAAGGTGGCATTGGAATGTTCAGAGAACTTACACATCCAAGTCCATTTACAAAATCATGGTTGAGGGAGGAAAAACAATTAGTCCAATCCATAGGGTCTGGAAGGCAAAAGTGCCACCCTCTGTCAGAATTTTCAGATTTTTGCTCTTAAAAGGAAAGCTCCTAACCAGAGACGTCCTTGCAAGAAGAGTTCAATGTGATTCAGTCTGCGTCATGTGTCAAGCGGGAGCAGCAGAATCTCACTTCCATTTATTCTTCCACGGTATGTTTGAATGCAGTGAGAATAGCGAGAATAGCGAGAACAGTGAGAATAATACTATTCCGATTCATTCGAACATATTCAGGAACATCGAGAATAGCGCTGTTCTCGCTATTCCTACAAAAACATGGAATAACAAATGAACTCTCTCAAAGTCTCAATCCCTACAGTAGTTATTCTAAATGTTCAATCCAAACAATTTTTAAATAGTTTTGAGTTAGCACTATTCTTAAATAGTAGCTGTTCTCGCTATTCTTAATCTACTATTCTCCACAGTAGCTATTCTCGCTATTCTCTAGTGCATCCAAACTAGGGGTGAGTAAATCGCTCATAACTCGTGAGCCACTCGTAACTCGCTCATTAACAGCTCGCCTAAACTCACTCATTTATCCACTCATTTAAACTCACTCATTTACTTAATGAGCGAGCATGAGCATACCCTAACTCGCTCATGCTCGCTCATTAATCACCCCTAATCCAAACGCACCCCCAGTGTAATTATGCTAAACGGGTTTGGAGGTCGGTTCAGAGTGGATCCAATAACTGCTTGTTAATTAGCGAGTGTGGTGCAGGTACCGCAATTGGTATCGTCAAGGGCGGCTCTACAGTTAATGTGGGATGCTTCGGCAAGTGAAGTAACTAGGCCAGGGAAAATGCGATGCAGAGCATGGTATTTGAGGATGCTATGTACTCTTTGGGGGAAGCAGTTTGGGTCCGATGTTCATTAGATTCAAAGTGGTTTCAATGAGTTCGTTAACTATATACACAAATTCTAAAACAGATCTAACGGTTACCGAATCCATTGGAACCACTTTGAGTCCAATAGACATCGGACCCAAGCAGATCTCCTCTTTGGAGGCATTTGGAGACAAAGAAACAGTAAGGTTTTCAATGCCCAGACGGTACCGTCACAGGTACTGGGGAATATAATTAATTTTGAGGTTTTTGGTTAAACGATTGGTACTCTATCTCTGTGATTAATCGGGTTTAGGCCTGGTTAAATTGTATTGACAGCCTCTGTCAAACCATTTTAAAAAAATATATATATATCTGAAGAATGACTATATAACTTTTTCCAGCCAATCCAAATTTGATACAAACGATTTAAAAATAAGAAACACATCTACAATTAATTTTAACTTAATTTCTCATTTAGCAATATTATTAAAAATATCAAATTTATATAAAAGTTTGTTGTATGCTAAAATTAGCCCACAAACAATAGATAAAAATAAGTAAATTTATATAAAAGTTTGTTGTGTGCTCACTTATTTTTATCTAATGTTTTTTATTTATTTATCTGATAGCTGCTATCCGATTTTTCAAAAAAAAAGAAAAAACAATAGATAAAAATAAGTGAGCACACTAAAGAAGCAACTGTAATAATAAGAGAACTTCATGTTAATCATACAAGTGACAAGATGTAATAATTAAGATTGCACTAAATACAAAGAAGAAAAAAAAATGATAGATGATTTTGCACAAAATCATTTATAAAAAATTGATAGATGATTTTACATACAAACTTTTTATATTTTCAAGTCATTTTAGTATCAAATCAAGTGGCAAACAAATTGAAAAATGAATGTATTAAAATTAACCTAAAAACTCAAACATTTGACCGCTTGACTTGATATCAAATAAACTCAAAAACTTATAAATTTTACATGTAAACACACAACTAATAAAGTTGATCGGTTTGAACGGTTTGGATTCACCATTTGAACTCAATTTGATAGGTTTTAGAGTTGATGTTATATAGAATGAAATGACATTGATGTTATATTAGCCATACTCTATAATAAAATACAATAATACACATTGCATTATTTTATAACAAGTCCTAAGCAGATAGCAATTGAACTTGCACTAAATACAAAGAAATAGAATTATAAATGATTTTGCACAAAATCATCTGTAAACCTATCAATTATATATTCAAATTAATATAATAAGAAAAAAAAAAAACCATGCATGTCATATTTAAAAATTAAATAACCACTTGATACAACGATGACACATCACACATATTAAGGTGCCAGCGGGGTTAGAGGACCGGCTTACCTGGCACATCACAGTGTCGGTCCAAACAAATAAAAAACTAGTCAGGTAGGTATGACCGGGCCGCCAGGCCTATTAGGTTTTTTTTGCCATTCTTAGAGCCCATAACTCGTCTAAAAGGAGCCCTGAAAAAAGCAGACTTCTTGTCTGCCTGACAGATGGGACCAAGAGATGATTGGTGTAGGTGACTGGTGATCCTATAAATTAACCCAATAATCTCGCTCCGACGTGTGATTTGGATTGTAGTAGTTAGTGTTTGGTAAATGTCCCCGGGGGCTCAACCCGGACCGGTCCGCCCGTGACTGTGTCTGGACCGGACCGTGTTCGTGCCACGGGTATGCACGGATACATGGGTACACGGGCACGGGTATTAAACGGGCCTGACTCAGTTTTTTGGAAAAATATCCGTGAGAACCCGGACCCCCGTACCCGTACCCGTGACGCCCGTGCCCGTGAACCCGTGTGCCCGTGCCCGTGCCCGTGGCAGATTTTTTTTTTTTTTTTTACTTTTGATCTAAAATTCAAAATTTAAACCCAATTTCTCCCATTTCTGTTTTTTAAATATTGTTTTTTAATTTCTGTTTTTTAATTTCTGTTTTTAAAATTTTGTTTTTTTTATTTCTGTTTTTTATTTCTGTTTTTTAAATTCTGTTTTTTTATTTCTGTTTTTTATTTCTGCTTTTCTTATTTCTGTTTTTTTATTTCTGTTTTTTTTATTTCTATTTTTTAAATTCTGTTTTTTTTATTTCTGTTTTTTATTTCTGCTTTTCTTATTTCTGTTTTTTTATTTTTGTTTTTCTTATTTCTGTTTTTTATTTCTGTTTTTCTTATTTCTGAATTTTATTTCTGTTTTTTTGTATTTCTGTTTTTTTATTTCTGTTTTTTATTTCTGTTTTTTTTAAAAGAAAAAAAAAACAGAAAAAAAAAATAAAACCGGATCCGGACCCGGACCAGACCGGACCGCCTGGCCCCCCGTACCCGGACCGTCCTACCCCCGAACCCGTGACGGGCACAGGTATTAAACGGACAGGGTAGGATTTTTGAAAAAAAACCCGTGATGCCCGGCCCGTTTTGTCCGTGTGCCCGTGATGCCCGTGACCGTGGCTACCCGTGCCCGTGCCCGGATTTTGCCCGGACCGTTTACCAAACACTAGTAGTAGTTACTTAGTGTCGGTATCTGTAACCGGTAAGAAGCTTACCTAGGGTTGATTTCTCACGGTCCTTGTGGAGATCTGCACGTGCATTTGACGATTTTGTTACTTTTATTATTGCTCTGTGCATTTGATTTTATTTAGAAGTTTCTTCTGGTGGACATTCGGAGACGTGGGACCCGTACATAGGGGTGAAAACGGAGCGCATAATGCTGATACCATATTTGCATCTGTCGGATAATGAGCGGATATAAATATGGATACGAATAGTAAACGGATATCAAAATTCAAAACCAAATCCGCCTTAAACGGATACGGATACGGAACGGATATTCTATGGATACGGATTCGAATACGGATATAAAACGAATAATGATCGGATAATTCATTCATATGAATAATCCACTCAAATGATCAACTTGTATAATATAATCCAAGTATTATAATAAAAACCGATTTTTTTGTAATGCAAAAAAAGAAAATAAGAACTAATGTTAGAAAAATCACAAAAACGAAATAAGAAAAAAAAATAGAAAAAAGAAGAGGTGTCCATTCATATGAGAATGGAGAAGAAGAGGAAATATTATTTTTTGTAATAGCATTGATATTTCATATTTGACAGGTACAGGCTACAAAAGTTAAAACATTTATGCGCTGCTTGGGAATCGAACCCCAGACCTTGTATGAATCAAGCAAAGCATGTACCAATAAACCAATTATTCAATTTCATAGTCTTTTGAAACTTTTTGAATAACATTAACTGTAAAAGTTGTCCGGCATGGTCAAGCAGTGCGTTCTCTTAGTCCCACGTTAGACATAAATAAATTCCGAGAGCGGTATATATACCCTTCCGTATGTCGCGTTATCAATAAACATGATTGGATAAGAGAACGTGTGGACGACGCAATATGCAGACGGATATCGCGGATATCCACTCCGTTTGCAGGCGATCTGTATTATCTGTATCCGTTTCTGGATAATATGAAGGTAACCCGTTATTATCTGGATCTGTACCGTTTCAAACAGATTCGGATTTTAGGCGGATTCAGAGCAGATATCCGTCGGATAATCCGGCTCCGTTTTCAGCCCTACCCGTACACCAGCGTTGTCTCTCAATTGTTTGATTCTATATTTCTGTTAAATTTGTGCTAGATTTTGATCGGATAAACTTCACTTTTACAAGATTTCCGCAATATTTCGATCGGGTAATTGTCGACAATTTGGTACAATGCAGACCTATGTGAACTGTAAGCCCTTCAGGAAATGGCGACTGTTTCATTTTTGTTTGTATCTTGACCGTCTAATTAAAATTCCGACCAACTTAGTTCATTTTCTTTTTTAATATTTATATAGATTTTGATCGATCAAATCCAGTGTTCTAAATAGCATGTTATAGCGTTTTTGGACCCTAGACGCTAAGCTATGACGCGCTATTTGAGCTATGGACTCTATAGCAGTAATAGCGGTCTGCTACGCAACATTTGTTTTTTTTTTTCAATTTATATGAGTTTTAAATAAAGGCTCAAATTGGATTTTAACAGTAATTTTTTTTTTTGCAATTGACGTACTAAACTTTATATTAAACTATTAAATATTTAATAAGAGATCCATCAAACGAAATCAAAATAAGGAAACTACAACGTGCTATGCAATATGAGTTTTTTTTTTTTCAATTTATATGGGTTTTAAATAAAGGCTTAAATTGAATATATTAAGATATTTCTTGAAGTAACAAAATGATACTTACTATACAGTAGTTTGAATATTTTAAATATATTAAGATAGTTAATTATGACATGATGTCTAGGTTATTTTGAAATTTAAATAGAAAAAAGATTGATAGTTTATGATATTAGTATTACTATGGGTATTTTGAGTCACATTTTGGACTTTGTATTGGTTCAATATGAATAATATATATTTTTTAATCAATTTGATATTATTTATTGTTTTATGAGACTTAGATAATGTTAATATTTAGTACAAATATATGATATAATTTTTATAAAAAAAAAATTCTATATAGCATAGTTTCCGCTATAGTGACGCTATTTGCTATAGTTTTTTTTTGTAGGCTTCCCGTTATGATGCTAAACGCTACTTAGAACCTTGATCAAATCTATATAGAAATATGAGTGATGCAATGATACTATTTAACAGTTGATTTGAACTGTTTAACATGATATATATATGTATGAATTTATATTTGAAAACCAAATTTTTATATTTTCAAACTTTTTATTTTTTATTTTTTAGGTGAGTAAAATCAATATGAAACATTCTAGACTATCCAAAATAGTGATTTTTTTATATATAAAAATGTTAGTAACATTTTTTAAAGGAACGTAAAATTTAGTTACAGTTACATATTTATATAGATACTATATTGAATAGTTTTGATTGACTGTTATATTTTTACAAATAAAAATATTAATCCGTAGCACGGACTAATCCGTGCTATGTATAGCTGATATATAGTAGTACTGTATCCTCCCTCGGCTTGTTAGACTGGTTGTAAGCATTAATTTGTATATTAATTTTGTATTTTTTTTACATCGGAATATATATATGGTCCGGCTAATTTGCTGCTGGCAGCATTTTAGTCGGAGGTGCTACTGGGTTTTTTCTATTTTTTGTTGTCCAAACAACAAATTCAAACTGTTAGATGTTTAATCTATATTATAATCTACTTGGAGACAAAATTTTATATTTTTTGGAATTTTTTTACTATTTATTAAGCTGGTTTGAAAACCATTGATTTCAGTAAATTTTTGTAGCATTGAAATCAGCGGTTTTCAAACCAGCTTAATAAATAGTAAAAAAATTTCAAAAAATATAAAATTTGGTCTCCAAGTAGATTATAATATGGATTAAACAACACATATCTACACCAAAGCATATTTATCATTCAAGTAAATTTTTAATAATAGAAAGATTTATTTTTCTTAAATTTGACATAAAATATAGATGATAATTACAATTATTTTAACAATGCCCGTCTCCTCTTAAATCACACTAAATTATATTATATAGGTTGGGTCTGTTACATATAAAGTTCAAATGAATTAGTTTACCACTTTAGGATGTACTTCATAATATTCAAATAACACTAGTGGAAAAACATGAATCAAGATCGGCCTATCTGGATCGGTTTTCTGAACAAAACCGATCCTAAAAACTAGTTAGATCGGATTTTTTAGTCAACCGATCCTAATTTGTGAACTATCAGGATCAGTTGTTCTAAACAATCGATCCTAATAGTTTAACTATTAGGATCGGTTTTTTAGAACAAATGATCCTGATATTATCAGGGTCGGTTTTATAAAAAAACCGATCCTGATACAATTTTTTTTTTCAAAGTTGATTCTGCAGAAAAAAAAAATCAGGGTCGGTTTTTTTTATAAAAAACCGATCCTGATACTATTAGGATCGGTTTTTTATAAAAAACCGACCCTGATTTTTTTTTTTTGCAGAACCAACTTTGAAAAAAAAATTGTATCAGGATCGGTTTTATTGCTAAAAACCGATCCTGATAGTATTAGGATCGGTTCTTTATAAACAACCGATCCTAATGATAACTTCCTATATAACCAGCTTAGCTAGGGTTCTTCTTATTTTCATTTCGCGCCTCTCATTTTCAATTTAGCGTCTCTGTCTCTGTCTCCGTATCTCCCTCTCAAATCCTTAGTACTCTCTCTCTCTGTCTCCGTCTCTCCCTCTCCTCCGTGTCTCTCTCTCTCTTTCTCTCCGTCTCTTCCTCTCAAATCCGAGCCTCTCGCACCTCCGGCTCAATTGTGCCAGTTTTTAATTTTTTTTATTGTTTCAAAAATTAATTAATGGTGTTTGTATATTATTTTACAGTTTTGAGGACATCTCTCTTAAGTTACTTAATCATCTGGCCGATCAACTATCATGGTATTAGCTTCATCTAATTTTCTCATTATTATACTTTTAAAACACATTTTTTTGTATTTTTTTATTGGAAAATGTTTTTCCAACTAATTGTTACCTTTGTTTTTGTTTTTAGGGTCTTTTTTAATCTCAAGTGATGTGATTGCAAAAGAGGTAATTATTGATTTTTTTTATTGTTGTGCTTTACATTAATTGTATAAATGCGTATATTGCATAAATGTGTGTTAATTGAAGAAATAGCCCAATTAGTCACTTGTATGTTTGTTAATTAATTTTTTTTTGGATTTAAATTTCTTGTTATAATATGTAATGCTTCACAAAACTTTGTATGAAGTACATGTTAGTTTGTAATAATCTAGAAGTCAATAATACGATAATTTATCATAAAGCTTTGTTCATGAATTGGATGATTAATATCATTTTGTTGCCTTGAGTATTATTGCATTTATGCATCATTTCGAGTTCATGACTGAAATTGTGAAACTCCATAATATAGATGATATATACTCTTAAAAGGTCACTAACCAAGGTAATTAGCAGGAACACTAATTATCGCGAAAAGGTTAGTATGTGGATTAAAAGATGGTTAAGTTTTACAAACCACCTGACACGAGATGTCATTTTAATCACATAGATACATGTTCTAGGAACATGGAATTTGACAGACCCCGAATGAGACATTAAATAGAATTGTGTTCGTGTCATTAATGTTTCTCATTCAGTGTCACGTTCTAAAGTATGAGGTATTTATCGTTCCCACTAAGAAATATGTATGTGTGATTGCTATCTACCGCTGTCCGTAAAAAGCAGTCATAACGGTAGCATTCCCATATGTATAGCTTAGCTGAGAAAGTGATAGTCTACCAAAAGTACTATTTGTCCCTCGTATCTCTATACGAGCTATAGCATCACTGGGCCCCTTGATAGAGTTAGATTATCTGCTAGCGGTATAATTACAAGAGTAATTATATTTAATAATCTGCTGAAGATCAAGAAAAGATTCAGTTAGCAAGGATGACACACATCTACCTTGAAACTGATCTGATAGCTATGAGACAGAAGAACAGACACAAGTAAATTGTTTACTGGATCGTGATATTTTGTACAGTACAGCATCATCTGTGTAATTGGATGGTCATGATGTGTTGCCAGACGCCACCCATGATTATAGAAGTTAAAACAGTTTTAACTCTATTTACCAACATAACACAGATCCTATTGGGTCACACCATATAGGAGCTAATTGGAGAATCTTATTTTGATTGATTATAAATTGGTTATGATCAATGATAAGATGGTTATAATTAATTATATGTGTTATAATTAAATTATAAATGTTATGTAAAAATAACAAGCAAAAAACATTGGTTAATTTATAAACGTGTGTGACACGTTGTATAAAAGTTAACCGGTTAATTTATAAATGTGCAGGACACATTGTACAAATTACCGAAGCAACAACCGCAAGAAAAATATATATAATTATTCAGAATAATTATACGAATATTATTTGTGTTCGGGCCGAGGACATTCGGATCTTTTCAGATTCGTCCTTATTCGCATGACATGTCATCGATCCTATCCAGATGACACGTCATCGATACCGAAACAAATAACCGCAAGAAAAAAATATATATATAATTGTTCATAATAATTATACGAATATTATTTGTCTTCGGACCGAGGGCATTCGGGTCTTTTTAGATTCGTGCTTATCCGCATGACGTGTCATTGATCCTATCCAGATGACATGTCATCAATCCTATCCACAAGGGCAAAATGGTCATTTCACACCTATGCCACCTTGCATGTGTAGAAACATGGAGAAGAGTGTGGAAGGGTGTGGAAGGGGTATTTTGGTCATTTCACATATAAAAGAATGAGGTGTCAATGGCATACCTTGTAAATAGGCATATGTTGAGGGGTATTTCGGTCTTTTACGAACCTCCTCAAAAGCCTATAAATAGAGGGGTGCATGTAGAGAGAAAAATCACTAATTCACTTGTATCGTTTCGTGCAGAATCGAATCGGTATTTTCTCTCTTTCTCGGTTTCTCTCCCAAATAGTGTTTCGGTTGAGAAAAGAAAGTTATACGTAGTTGACGTATAATCTTGCGGGTTGTTGTGGAGTATATTTACGGGATCGATGAATAGTGTTTTACCGAATTTAGCGGTATGTCAGTTTTGCTCATTTGATGAAACTGAGTAACCGAAAATTCGTGTTTACGGGTTTTCGTCTTTTCCCCGTGAATAGTGTTTTTGCAGAATTCCGCGGTTTACGGTATTTCTGGCAGAAGAAATTAACCGCTCTCTGGTTAGTCCTGGTGGATAACCGATAGAGGCATCAGACGTCTGATGCTCCGAGACGAGTCGATTCCTTCCGTGATGTATCTCTACACGCTCGGTCTGCATTCCAACTGTGATTTGGAAACAAGGTATAAATATGTTATATTAATCTATTTAATTGGTAAGTAGATTAAAGTTTTAGAAATCAATCATGGAGTAGATCTGTAAAAGGATTAAATTGGGTTTTGATGCCAAATGAATACTGAAGGTGGACCGCCTTGGAAAGTTTCCTGACATACCCTGTTTAATCCTGAGTTTAAGTTGGCCGTAGAAATTTTTGTTCTACGGTCATTCCGCACCTTAAGCCTAAACGAGTTTTGGTTACCGCAAAACCCCAAAAGTGGTATCCGAAACCCAACAGTACATGAATTTTTTGTAATAGTTTAAGATGTGTATGATAATTAATTTAGAATGTCTATATGATATTTAATTGATTATTGTTTCTTACTGTGCAAAAAAAAAAAATTTAGGATGCTGGCCAGCAAAATATATTTGGAAGCTGGTCAAATAAATAAAAATATTTTTTTTAGCTTCAATAAAACATCAGGATTGGTTTTATATAAAAACCGATCTTGATAGTACGTATCTGGATCGGTTTTTATTCAAAAACCGATCTAGATATGTAATTAAAAAAAATCAAAAATACTATTACGATCGTTTTTTATATAAAAATTGATCTTGATAGTTTTTTTGAATTTTTTTTAATTAAATATTACATATCAAGATCGGTTTTTATATAAAAACCGATCTTGATAGTTTTTTCGAATTTTTTTAATTAAAAATTACATATCAAGATCGGTTTTTATATAAAAACCGATCTTGATAGTACGTATCTGGATCGGTTCTTAGTCAAAAACCGATCTAGATAACAACTATTAAGATCGGTTCTTTAAAAAATATAATCGATCCTGATAGTATCAGTATCGCCTTCAACAGGATTAGTTGGATTCCGATACTGATATGTGTATATAACCGATCCTGATTTCATATTTTCCACTAGTGTAAGAGAAGTTCTAGTGTATATTTAAATTAAAAAATAATTCATATATATCCTCTTGCAGTTATTTACATATATATGATGCTTAATAAATCTGAGTGAAATTGAAATTTAAATCGTGATTGATCGTAAAAATTATTAAATTTTCTACAATTTAAAATTTAAAATTATATGAAGAATGACTATATAACTTTCCAGCCAATCCAAATTTGATACAAACGATTTAAAAATAAGAAACACATCTACAATTAAATTTAACTTAATTTCTCATTTAGCAATATTAATTATTCCAAAAATCAAGTAATTAAATTTATATAACAGTTTGTTGTATGCTAAAATTAACCCATAAACAATAGATAAAAAACAAGTTAGCACACTAAAGAAGCAACTGTAATAAGAGAACTTCATATTAATCATACAAGTAACAAGATGTGGTAATTAAGATTGTACTAAATACAAAGAAGGAAAAAAATGATAGATGATTTTGCACAAAATCACCTGTAATCCCATCAATTATTCAAATATAACAAAAAAAAAAAAGGTATCATAAGCTTGTTTAACCACTTTGATGCAGCAATGATACATTACACGCATTCAATTTATTTAGATGATACAGTACACGCAGTCAATATTAATAAGAATTTTATATTATTGATATAATAAAAAGAACAATATACATTGCATTATTTTATAACAAATCCTAAGCAGATAACAATTGAACTTGCACTAAATACAAAGAAAATAATTATAATATGTAAACCCATCAATTATATATTAAAATACAATTAATAAGAAAAAAAATCCATGTATATATATCATATTTAACAATTAAATAATTAACCACTTGATGCAATGATAACACATCACACACATTAAGGTTCCGGCGGGTTCGGAGGACACGGTTTTCCTTTTCCATTCACAAAATGGCTACAACCTGACGGCCTTGACGGAGGGACATGACCATCAAGAGATACCAAAATAACACGATTAGCATGTTTGTATCTTTGTATAGTGCCTGAAGGCCTAGCAGCTGAGACATGATGTATGGAGCTCGAGTAGAAGATCAGCAAGGTGCTGAAAAGGAGCACTTGCACTGTTAGCGTAACCTTTGCTGCCATCTAACTAGAACTTCTTTCTTTCTTTCGATAAACTAGCTTGCTTTGCAGATCTCTTAAATTTCTATATACAGTGCTGTATATATGTATTTATAGTACAACCGTACAAGCCAGCAACGTGATCGAGTTGGTCTCGAACTTCTCTAACTACGAAGATCGATCAGTAATTTCGGTAGAAAATGCTTTCGACGGTGGGGATTAAAAATTGTTACAACGCGTTATCATTTAAAATCGACTTAGATGAAACTCCCAAGAACTTTCTCCATGAAGTACATATATATATATATAACCTCATATATATATATATATATGCAATGTACGGATATCAGGATCACTATAATATCATGCATATTTTTTTGGAATCTAATCTTTTATCTGTCCAAATAGAATCTGAGCCATTCATTGAATCAATCAAAGTCACTCATCAAAAGTGTATCTCAATCTCAACCATTAGTTAGTGATTTCGATTGTATATATCGGTTTCATGTTATGAAACATATAAAAATCTAAATTCAGATAAAAACTTATCCGTTTCAATGCCATACATAATTTTAGAGCTACATATTTTTCTACCTTTTTTGTCTCTTTTTTTTTCTCTGTTGCGTTCCCGATGCAGAGAGGACATTTTTTATCTTTTTTTTTTTCTTCTCTCCTTTGGGAACTCAAATCCTTTGGACCTTTCCCACACAGTCTCATCCTTTTTCTCTTTCTAAAGGCCATAACCGTTTGGAAATTGAAAATAAGACATATCTTTAAATTTATTAAAAATAATTATGTTGCGTATTTTTGAATTTGAGGAGAGTTCAAATGTCTTTATGTTTTTGTATCTTCATAGTGTCTCTATCTCTCTTTATTATTTTTAAAGTTCAAACAATCGATCCAAACCGTTCAACTTAACCTCCATACTAAAATATGTTTGGAGACCAAATTTTATATTTTTAGAAATTTTTTTACTATTTTTTTAAATAGGTACAAAATCAGTAAATCTAAACAATCTAAAAACAGTATTTTTTTTACCTATCTAAAAAAATAGTAAAAAAATTCCTAAAAATATAAAATTTGGTCTCCATATATATTTTAGTATGGAGGTTAAGTTGAACGGTTTGGATCGATTGTTTGAACTTTGAAAATAATAAAGAGAGATAGAGACACTATGAAGATACAAAAACATGGAGGCATTTGAACCCTCATCTTTGAATTTTGATGGAATGTATATAGATACAAAGCTAGGATGACACTCACAATTTAGTTGTCTCCAGTTCTTTCCACGTTTAGCATAATCAAACTTCGAGTCAGAGTATATGCCTTTTATTCACACCACAACAGGCTTCTCTAATTTTTTTTTACTTAGTAGGACTATTTGTTGTAATTTTTTTATTTTGCCTGCCCCGGGTGCTATTTTTTTTATGTTAGGCGGTTGGCTATAAAATTGGAGCTGGATACAAGCAGAGCATTCGTCATGGATGTTAAGCGCCTAATTGCATATACATTAATTTTGTCAAGCTCTAAAATTATCTTTTGCTCTCATTATTAACTAATGAGGAGGGATCAAGTTACAACATTTTTTGAGTTACAACAAGTTACAATAAGTATTTTTTATATTTTGAAAGTCCAAATCGTCGATCCAAACCATTAGATGTGATTTCTATAATAAAATATGCTTGGAGACCAAATTTTACATTTTTTGGAATTTTTTTACTATTTATTAAGATGGGTACAAAAACTAGTCAAATTCATACCATTGAATTTTGTACCCATCTTAATAAATAGTAAAAAAATTTCAAAAAATGTAAAATTTGGTCTCGAAGCACATTTTATTGTAGAGATCACATCTAACGGTTTGGATTGACGATTTGGACTTTCAAAATATAGAAAATGCTTGTTGTAACTTGTTGTAACTTGTTGTAACTCAAAAAATGTTGTAACTTGATCCCTCCTCTTAACTGATACATGATGAATAAATCAAATAAAAATTAATCACATCTAAAGAAAGTAATAATAAAAAATGTCAATCCCGTTGCAATGCATGGACACTTAACTAGTATAATTAAGGACACTGATAACAATCCCCGTAACCTCCACCCCGCATTTATCCCCGCACATATTGCCAAAAAAAAAATGGGGGGGACCGCTCAATCATTAATGAGCGTTTAAAAAACTGGGGGTATTTAAATTGAAGCATCAAAATATTTATCCCTATGCAATGATCTCTATTTATGAAAGAATAAATCAATCCATTAATTGTCCTCGCACAAATTTTTTTTTTTTTTGAATAGTTCCCGCACAACTGGAGACCATTAAATAAACAATCCCCTCATCCAATGATAAATACTTTGAGACATGATGATAAATACTTTATGTTACATAGGTAAATACTTTACATTATATGGATAAATATTTTATGTTACATGGATAAATATTTCTTAGGCATACTTGCAACTTTCAGTAAAACATCAGTGATAAATACTCTCAGACATAATGATAAATACTCTATGTTACATGGATAAATATTATATGTTATAAGGGTAAATATTTCTCAGAAATAATGATAAATACTTTTTTAAACATTAATTAACAGATAAGCATTTATTAATGAGGGATTGTTATTAGATAACAATATAATTAATGCGAAGATTGTTTTTAAAGGAATATTTAATGCGGGAATTATTATTAGAGGAAGGCATAATTAATGCAGGGATAAAAGAAAACTTTTAACGAAATTAGTGGAGGGATATATGACAATTAAGGAAGAGAGAGTGCAGAGAAAATGGGGGATGGGAGTGGGGGGTTTCATATAATTATTCTATAATTAATTACATGTATAGGTTTGACATGCTCATTCCAATTAATGTGAATAATTAAGTTAATTGTATAATATCTTCATTCTATTATTAAGCACGTTGGGTATCCGATCCTCCAACGACTATGATTGAAAGATAAAACTTCGGATTAGATCTCAGCTATCCAATTACATAATTTGTTTTGTTTTGATTAAATGCATATGTTTTATGTATAGAAGTCTTTTTTTTTTTTTTTTTGAAAAAGTGGGGATACCACCTGGTTTCATTTATGAAATGCCCAAGTTAATACAAAATTCAAAATATACAAAATCAATAACACTAAACTGAAAATAGAAACATCTAAGGCAAAATACAACTAAAAGCAACTAAGTCAACTAGAGCAATTAATACGGAACATTTCGAACCACAACACTCATAAAAGAGAAAAAACAATTAATATGTATAGAAGTCTAAATTTAGTTAAAAACATACTAACCACATGTTTTGTCACATGATAAATTACAATTAAAATTGAATAAACTCTGAAATTTAGCGAAATATTTATTTGTTTTCATATTTCTCCTCTTCAATTAAGAAGACTCCACCTTTCATTTTCTTATTTATATGTTTCTTTACTTCTTCTTTGTTTCTATACGGATCACAATGGAAACTAATTTTTTTTTTTATTTCCTTATTTCTCTTTTTTTGTTTCTATACATATTGTTGTGGGCAATTTAGAATATATTTCCAATATATAATATATCAATGTGTGTGTATTCTAAATTGGAAACAAATTAAAGAAGAAGAAGAATATAAATTGCAACGTGTGTGTGTGAATATATATTTCTCTTATAATATGTATGTGTGTGTATATATATCTTATACACACACACGATAACACTTTTTATTTATATTTTTTGATATCATATTATATGTCGATCTTGAATTGTTGTACGATATTTGATCTTAGATTTGAATCGAGCTATTATTTGATATCATTGGAAGTTAAAAAAAAAAAGAATCATCACACCATCAAATTGTTATTAGAGATCACGATTAAAGTTAATTAAAAATACATAACCATATAAATTTTCTATTAACATGTGTCTTAATTTTTGGATAATTATTATTTTCATTGATAGTTTTTTTTCTTATAATATGTCTCCATTGCAATGCACGGATATGATACTAGTGTGTGTGTGTGTGTGTGTGAGGAGGGATTCGATTACACCCTTTTTTGGTGACACTAAATTACTCTCTCCATTTTCAAAGTTTTCAAAGTTCAAATAGTCAATCCAAACCATTCAACTTGTTGGATATGTTAAAATGTGCTTGCAGATCAAATTTTATATTTCTTGAAATTTTTTTTACTACTTATTAAGTATTTAACAAAATCGCTATATTTAGACCGTTGAATTTTTGTACCTATTTTAATAAATAGTAAAAAAATTCAGAAAAATATAAAATTTAATCTGCAAGCACATTTTAACATATCCAACAAGTTGAACGGTTTGGATCGACTATTTAGACTCTGTAAACATAGAATGTAATCCAGCATAACTAAAAAATGATGTGATTCGATCCCTCCTCAACACCGATATGGATTTATATCTTTTGTTTGTAAGACGGTTCCAAAGTGGTGATACCAATTCTGATACATTATAATGGTTGTTTTAATGAAAGTTGGAGGGATGAACCCACTCCTTTCAAAAAAAAATAAAAATAAAAATAGAGTTTGTCAAATTAAGTTCTTATTGCTACCTTTAATTATGTATTAAAATGCAGTCTATGCATCTCCATATGCGTATTCAATTGTAATTAGCATAAAAATATGTATGCAGTTAATATATGCGGTTCCGCACTTGCATATTCGATCATATATTACTGCATACTTATTTGTGTAATACTACATATTACTGCATGTTAGCGCATACCGGTTATTACTACATACTTGTTTATATATATAATTATCATTTTAAAATTCGCATATATAAGTCAATATGAAAATCCGCACTTGTGGTATGCGATGACCTCTTGCATACGGCATGAAAAATGCATTTAAATGCATTAGCTACCTCACATATTTGGAAAATAACTTTGATGAATAAAATTGGTAAATATTTGTAAAAGATTACATAAAACTAATTCGGAAACTACACTGCTAAAAATTCACAACAAAATTAATATATATTGACCTTGACAAATGGGTCCCACTTGTCATACTCCAGGAGACTTGATACTTTAGCACGTATGGCCCTATGTGCCGGCCGATTTTGAAAATTCTAATTTTTTTTATCTTGTTCTCCATATTAATATTTGTTCTCCATATTAATATGTGTTTGGAGACCAAATTTTACATTTTTTTAAATTTTTTTTACTATTTTTTTAGATTTATTGACAATCACTGTTTTTGGATGGTCCATAATTTTCAGATCAAGTGATTCTCTAAATATCTAAAAAAAATAGTAAAATATTTTCAAAAAAATGTAAAATTTGGTCTCCAAACATATATTAATATGGAGAACAAGATGAACGGTTCAGATCGACCTTTAAGATTTGAAAACTTGAATATAGAGCCGTAGCACCGTAACAACCCGTGATATGCATAGTACCATAGACTCACTCATATTATGAAGCACACCACAGATCAACAAATCCATTCATTTAATTAGTTATTCTTCTACAAATTACAGACACTAGTAAAAAGATAATAAGTATATAATTAAATAATTAACAAACTAATACAAATTACATATAGGATGTACACTAATTTATTGTCCGTATGTGCCATAAAATTTATATAAACAAATTATAATTAATACACCAGCTAATTAAACTCGAGCTACTAGCTAGATCAATTCGGAGGACTAGCGATGGATCGGCGGGCAAACACCATTGCCTGGGACATGACTGCACCCAGAGGCACTGGATCCAGGTATGTTTCCTTTAAGCGACTCGAAAATGGAAGGGAAACCATCTCTTTCTCGTGGTATGGACCTTGCCGCAGATACATGCTGCAAATTAGTAGAACTAATCAGTAGCATGAAAAGCAGTAGTTTCATTACTTGAGTTGCCTTTTCCATTTCACTTGCTAGGAAACAAGATGCTACAATCAGTTGGTATATTATATCAGTGCGATATCGATGAGAGTTTGTTTTGTTTGATGGAGCATCTTTAGAGAGGTGGAAGCCTTTTTATAGACAGGAAGCAGGCGTATTACTGGGTTTTGAATGATTACGTGGTAATTACTTATCATTGAAACGGTCTCATGGTATGAAAAGTTGCTTATTATTTGTTAACACGGTTGAACATATCCCCTTACCGTACGGGATCCGTATCCTCCCAGGTACCTGACTCAACACAATTGAAATGGACGGCCCAGATTTAATTTCAGCCAGTGGGTGCTCGGGATTGTGTTAGGGGCAGTATTATCTGTGCTATGAAATTCGTGTCAAGTTAAAAATTCCAATTTCAAACCGTCAGATTCAATTGTACTCAGCCAAGTAACGTGAGGGGATGTGAATTCTACCATATTATACGTCCAAACACGGATTAAATTAATATACTTGAATTCAGGTACCAAAGAAGTAAAAAAAGACATTAAATTTTAATATGAATAACAAAACTGATTTCAATATCAGTATGAATAATTAAAAGATTTTAAGAACTAATATTTGATGTAGTGACAAATCTATATGTGAGAGGTCATGAGTTGACTTCCAACTTTTACTAAAAAATAAAGTAAAATAATAATTACAAGATTGATTCCTCTTGCTATTGTATTTGTTGAAACGACCTCAGATGAACGTCCTATTTAGTTTTGGTATTCAATTCAGCGAACCGTGAATAGTTTAAATTTAGACTCCACAACATATTCAACCATCATGGTACCCTGAATAATCCTAGATTGTCATTTTCCATATAATTTACATTTAATTTTATTTCTTTATAATTAAAAAAAGGACATTCATTTCTGTGTATTAATACCGTGATGTGCATTTTATTCTAGATCGACTAGTCAACCCAATTACCCAAGAGAGAATTCAAAATTGTAGTTGACTTTATTAACGACTTCCTTTAGAAGAAAAGTATATCATATCGAGTACCGATAAAATGTCTCATGTGAAGACCTTGCCATTGAGAAATTATGAAATTTGGCTCCTGAACTAGCTAATCATTAGCATAAAAATATTTACTTGCACCATTCGAGAAGATGACCTCCAAACTCAAATAAATTAAAAAATTATGTTTTTATTCAAATTTTTTTCAGAAAAAAAAATATGAAAATCATTCTTAAGATTTAAGTATATTATAAATTTATGTCTCAACCTAAAATTTGCTTCAAAATATATTCTTGTTCCTATGTATTTTTCAGAAAAAATATACTTAATTAATAAAAAAATAATTATAAAATTATGTTTCATTCTAAATTTTTTCCCCATCCTACTAATTAACATCTTGGCTCCTGGCTCCGCCTTGCATTCCATGCATGTTGCATTTTTCATTTCGATTCAAAGGAAAACAAGTGCAAGCTACAAGTAAAGAGTTGGTATATATATATAATTCAGTGTTTAGTGTTTAGAGCATCTTTGGGCTTTTGCTAGGAAATTTTTTATTCATAGAAATTGAAAAAAAAGGTAGAGAGAGAAATAAAAATAATATAGAGTTTGTGATATTGGTAGAAATATCGGTACAGATTCTATTGATCCTAACAATCAAAATAGTTATGATAGGTATAATCTGTATCTATTCTAACCTATCATGGATCTTCTGCGGCATCGTCTTCAAAACAGGAATGACAACAAATTAATTCTTGATCTTATGTAGCACCATCTTCACATAAAATCCAGAATAAGTTAGGATGGGTACAAATTCTATCTATCTTAATTATTTTGATTGTTAGAATTAGTAGAATCTTTACCGATCTTTCTACCAATATCACTAAATCTGTACTCTTTTTGTTTCTCTCTCTCCTTTTTTAAAATTTCTATAAATAAAAAATTTCCCTTTTGCTATATATATATATATATATATATATGTATCCACTTTCATGCTTTCAGGTTTTAATTTTAAACCCCCGTTGACTTGAGTCAGCTTGTTAGCGGACTTGACTAATAAATAGTCAATGGCAAAATGGATTTGAATTAGTCTCCAGGTTTCATGCATTTTGGGTTGGTTTTTGATTGATGAAGAATTTTTAGAGAGCAGGAAACCCTTCTATAGATTGGGAATTTCGTTTTTGAAATACTTTTGAGTTAAGAATATTAGAATATTATAAACGGAGGCAGATCCAAGTTAATTGAATGGAGTCAATTGATCCCATTAATTTTCAACTTTTTTAATTATATTTGATTTTTTTTTATAATTTAGAATAAAACGTTACAATACTGTAAAATTGACCCCATATACTGTATGTAAATTTAATTACATGTATAGGTTTGACATGCTCATTCTAATTAATGTGAATAATTAAGTTAATTGTCTAATATCTTCATTCTATTGTTAAACACGTTAGGTATCCGATCCTCCAACGACTACAATTGAAAGATAAAACTTCGGATTAGATCTCAGTTATCCAATTACATAATTTGTTTTGTTTTGATTAAATGCATGTGTTTTATGTATAGAAAACTAAATTTAGTTAAAAATATACTCACCACATGTTTTGTCTCACGATAAGTTACAATTAAAATTGAATAAACTCTGAAATTTAGCGAAATATTTATTTGTTTTCATATTTCTCCTCTTCAATTGAGAAGACTCCACCTTTCATTTTCTTATTTATATGTTTCCTTACTTCTTCTTTGCTTCTATATGGATCACAATGGAAACTAATTTTTTTTTTATATTTCCTTATTTCTCTTTTTTTATTTCTATACATATTGTTGTGGGCAATTTAGAATATATTTCCAATATATAATATATCAATGTGTGTGTGTATTCTAAATTGGAAACAAATTAAAGAAGAAGAAGAATATAAATTGGAAACAAACAAGAATATAAATTGCAACGTGTGTGTGTGAATATATATTTCTCTTATAATATGTATGTGTGTGTGTATATTGTTAGTTTGTAATAATCTAGAAGTCAATAATACGATAATTTATCATAAAGCTTTGTTCATGAATTGGATGATTAATATCATTTTGTTGCCTTGAGTATTATTGCATTTATGGATCATTTCGAGTTCATGACTGAAATTGTGAAACTCCATAATATAGATGATATATACTCTTAATCTTAAAAGGTCACTGACCAAGGTAATTAGCAGGAACACTAATTGCCGCTATAAGGTTAGTATGTGGATTAAAAGATGGTTAAGTTTTACAAACCACCTGACACGAGATGTCATTTTAATCATATAGATACATGTTCTAGGAACATGGTGTTTGACAGACCTCGAATGAAATATTAAATAGAATTGTGTTCGTGTCATTTATGTTTTCATTCAGTGTCACGTTCTACAGTATGAGGTATTTATCGTTCCCACTGAAAAATATGTATGTGTGATTGTTATCCACCGCTGTCCGTAAAAAGCAGTCATAATGGTAACATTCCCATATGTATAGCTTAGCTAAGGAAGTGATAGTCTACCAAGAATACTATTTGTCCCTCGTATTTTATACGAGCTATAGCATCACTGAGCCCCTTGATAGAGTAAGATTATCAGCCCGCGGTATGATTACAAGAGTAATCATATTTGATAATCTGCTCAAGATCAAGAAAAGATTAAGTTTACAAGGATGATACACATCTACATTGAAACTAATCTGATAGCTATGAGACAGAAGAACAGACACAAGTAAATTGTTTACTGGATCGTGATATTGTACTGTACATTATCATCTATGTAATTGGATGGTCATGATGTGTTGCCAGACGCCACTCATGATTATAGAAGTTAAAATAGTTTTAACTCTATTTACCAACATAACACAGATTCTATTGGGTCACACCATATAGGAGTTAATCGGAGAATCTTATTGTGATTGATTATAAATTGGTTGTGATCAATAGTAAGATGGTTATAATTAATTATACGTGTTATAATTAAATTATAAATGTTATGTAAAAATAACAAGAAAAAACATTGCTTAATTTATAAACGTGTATGACACGTTGTATAAAAGTTAGCTGGTTAATTTATAAATGTGCATGACACGTTGTATAGATTACCGAAACAACAACAACAAGAAAAATATATATAATTTTTCAGAATAATTATACGAATATTATTTGTGTTCGGGCCGAGGGCATTTGAGTCTTTTCAGATTCGTCCTTATCCGCATGACATGTTATCGATTCTATCCAAATAACACGTCATCGATACCGAAACAAACAACCGCAGAAAAAATATATATAATTGTTCAAAATAATTATATGAACATTATTTGTGCTCGGGCCGAGGGCATTTGGGTCTTTTCAGATTCGTGCTTATCCGCATGACGTGTCATCAATTCTATCCAGATGACACGTCATTGATCTTATCCACATGTCATCCTTATCCATTTAATGACATATCTTGTAAATAGACATATGTTGAGGGGTATTTTAGTCTTTTGCGAACCTCCTCAAAAGCCTATAAATAGAGGGGTGCATGTAGAGAGAAAAACCACTAATTCACTTGTATCGTTTCGTGCAGAATCAAATCGGTATTTTCTCTCTTTCTCGGTTTCTCTCCCAAATAGTGTTTCGGTTGAGAAAAGAAAGTTATACGTAGTTGACGTATAATCTTGCGTGTTGTTGTGGAGTATATTTACGGGATCGATGAATAGTATTTTACCAAATTTTGCGGTATGTCAGTTTTGTTCATTTGATGAAACTGAGTAACCGAAAATTCGTGTTTACGGGTTTTTGTCTTTTCCCCATGAATAGTGTTTTTGCAGAATTCTGCGGTTTATGATATTTCTGGCAGAAGAAATAAACCGCTCTCTGGTTAGTCCTGGTGGATAACCGATAGAGGCATCAGACGTCTGATGCTCCGAGACGAGTCGATTCCTTCCGTGATGTAGCTCTACACGCTCGGTCTGCATTCCAACTGTGATTTGGAAACACGGTATAAATATGTTATATTAATATATTTAATTGGTAAGTAGATTAAAGTTTTATAAATCAATAATGGAGTACATATGTAAAATGATTAAATTGGGTTTTGATGTCAAAGGAATACTGAAGGTGGACTGCCTTGAAAAGTTTCCTGACATACCCTGTTTAATCCTGAGCTTAAGTTGGCTGTTGAAATTTTTGTTCTACGGTCATTCCGCACCTTAAGCCTAAACGAGTTTTGGTTACCGCGAAACCCCAAAAGTGGTATCCGAAACCCAACATATATATCCTATACATACACACGATAACACTTTTTATTTATATTTTTTGATATCATATTATATGTCGATTTTGAATTGTTGTACAATATTTGATTTTAGATTTGAATCGAGCTATTATTTGATATCATTGGAAGTTAAAAAAAAAGAATCATCACATTATCAAATTGTTATTAGAGATCACGATTAAAGTTAATTAAAAATACATAATCATATAAAATTTCTATTAACATGTGTCTTAATTTTTGGATAATTATTATTTTCATTGATATTTTTTTTTCTTATAATATGTCTCTATTGCAACGCACGGATATGATACTAGTGTGTGTGTGTGTGTGTAAGGAGGGATTCGATTACACCCTTTTTTGGTGACACCAAATTACTCTCTCCATTTTCAAAGTTTTCAAAGTCCAAACAGTTAATCCAAACCATTCAACTTGTTGAATATGTTAAAATGTGCTTGTATATCAAATTTTACATTTCTTAGAATTTTTTTTACTACTTATTAAGTATTTAACAAAATCGCTATATTCAGACCGTTGAATTTTTGTACCTATCTTAATAAATAGTAAAAAAATTCAGAAAAAATGTAAAATTTAATATGCAAGCACATTTTAACATATCCAATAAGTTGAACAATTTGGATCGACTATTTAGACTCTGTAAACATAGAGTGTAATCCGGCGTAACTAAAAAATGATGTGATTCGATCCCTCCTCAATACCTATATGGATTTATATCTTTTGTTTGTAAGACGGTTCCAAAGTGGTGATACCAATTCTGATACATTATAATGGTTGTTTTAATGAAAGTTGGAGGGATGAACCCACTCCTTTCAAAAAAAAAAAAAAAAAATAGAGTTTGTCAAATTAAGTTCTTATTGCTACCTTTAATTATGTATTAAAATGCAGTCTATGTATCTCCATATGCGTATTCGATTGTAATTAGCATAAAAATATGTATGCAGTTAATATATGCGGTTCCACACTTGCATATTCGGTCATATATTACCGCATACTTATTTGTATAATACTGCATATTACTGCATGTTAGCACATACCGCTTATTACTACATACTTGTTTATATATATAATTATCATTTTAAAATTCGCGTATATAAGTCTGTATAAAAATCCGCACTTGTGGTATGCGATGGCCTTCTACATACGGCATGAAAAATGCATTTAAATGCATTAGCTACCTCACATATTTGCAAAATAACTTTTATGAACAAAATTGGTAAATATTTGTAAAAGATTACATAAAACTAATTCGGAAATTACGCTGCTAAAAATTCACAAAAAAAGTAATATATATAGACCTTGACAAATGGGTCCCACTTGTCATACTCCAGGAGACTTGATACTTTAGCACGTATGGCCTTATGTGCCGGCCAATTTTGAAAATTCTAATTTTTATGTTTTTTTAGGTCTGATTTGTAAAAGGTTCACACTTATACGATTGACGCTAATTAATGATCATGGTGCTGTTTATCAAATTGATTAATATTTGAGAGCATGTTACTTTATCCTTTCTCCTTGAATTCGATTAGGATCTATGCCGTCTTCTGATATTGTATTATTGTTCCTTTGAATTGATACCCTTTTTGCTTGATTGATTAGCCTATTATGGTTCATTGATTTGTGAATTAGTTCCTTCTTTGAATTTTGTTGTTATTGGGTTGAGTTGCGATGAACAATGTTGTGTTTTTTTTAACCCCATTGCCTTCAATCCCTTTTATTTTTGCTTGCTCTCACTGGCTTGGGTTGTGATTTTCGATCTGTAAAGAAGTCGTTATTGTACTTGTATTCTTGTTTGGTTTCAAACTCAAACCCATGTACGTGGTACCTCCCTCTTACGATGCTTTGTTGAAATGGTATTGAGCATATCTGTCTTTCTGGGTATTGATACCAGTTGGTACCAGTCCATTTGTATATCTGTCTTTCTGGGTATTGATACTAGTTGGTACCAGTCCATTTGTATCACTGCTACACCGGTTAAGAGCACTGGGAACTTTCTTGTAAAATAAATGTTGATATGAGGCTTCTTCTGTAAAATTCCATATTCTTTGTGATTTCGGATTGTCAGAGAGACCAATTCGCAATTTCTCCAAATCCCCAAACCCGAACTGGGCCTTGTTCTTCATTGGGTTCGTTGCTTGTAATTGGCTAGGCCTTGTGAGTTTCCATGGACCTTATTTCTATCCGTTGGGGACTAAAATTTAAAAGAAAAAGGTTTAGGTCTTCGGGCTTTAGAAGAGGAAAGATAAACGAAATGGCTCGGCTGCTTACCTTGAATCCGTATCCTCCCAGTTATAGTTATATGACTCCACACAATTGAAACGGACGGTCCAGATTTATTCTCAACCGGTGCTTGTTCGGAATTGCGCAGGGGACAGTGTTATTTGTGCTTTGAGATTCGTGTCAAGTTAAACAGATTAATTTTGAACCATCCGATTCAATTGTACTCAGTCAGGTAACCTGAGGAGATGTGAATTCTGCTACCTTAGGCCAAGAATTTTAAAAAAATGTCTCAACCAAAATTTTGCTTCAGAATATATTTTTGTTCATATGTATTTTTCAGAAAAATATATAAATATACTTGATTAAAATAAAAAAAATAATTATAAAATTATATTTCATTCTCAATTTTGCCCCATCCTACTTGACATCTTGGCTCCTGGCTCCGCCTTGCATTGGTGTTGCATGAAGGCACAAGTTTGAATATTCGTGTGGTTATTTAGCGCATCTTTGGGCTTTTGCTATATGTACCCCTTTCATGCTTTCTGGTTTTAATTTTCATCCCCCGTTGACTTGAGTCAGCTTGTTAGTGGACTTAGACTAATTTGACTAATTAAGCCAACACAAAACATTCCCATAGTCAAATAAATAGTCAATGGTCAAATCCAAACAGGATTTGAATTAGTCTCTAGGTTTCAAGGATTTTTAGAGAGTTGGAAACCCTTCTATAGATTGAATTTCATTTTCGGACTACTTTGACTTGAGAATATTAGAATATTATGAAAAAGAAATTATTAGAATATTATGAAGCACACCACAGATCAACAAATTCATTCATTTAATTAGTTATTCTTCTACAAATTACAGACACTAGTAAAAAGATAATCAGTATATAATTAAATAATTAACAAACTAATACAAATTACATATAGGATGTACACTAATTTATTGTCCGTATGTGCCATAAAATTTATATAAACAAATTATAATTAATACACCAGCTAATTAAACTCGAGCTACTAGCTAGATCAATTCGGAGGACTAGTGATGGATCGGCGGGCAAAAACCATTGCCTGGGACATGACTGCACCCAGAGGCACTGGATCCAGGTACGCCTCCTTTAAGCGACTCGAAAATGGGAGGCAAACCATCTCTTTCTTGTGGTATGGACCTTGCTGCAGATACATGCTGCAAATTAGTAGAACTAATCAGTAGCATGAAAAGCACTAGTTTCATTACTTGAGTTGCTCTTTCCATTTCACTTGCTAGGAAATAAGATGCAATAATCAGTTGGTATATTATATCAGTGAGATATCGATGAGAGTCTGTTTTGATTGATGGAGCATCTTTAGAGAGGTGGAAGCCTTTTTATAGACAGGAAGCAGGCGTATCACTGGGTTTTTGCATGGTTACGTGGTAATTACTTTGCATTGAAACGGTCTCATGGTATGAAAAGTTGCTTATTATTTGTTAACACGGTTGAACATATCCCCTTACCGTACGGGATCCGTATCCTCCCAGGTACCTGACTCAACACAATTGAAATGGACGGCCCAGATTTAATTCCAGCCATTGGGTGCTCGGGATTGTGTTAGGGGCAGTATTATTTGTGTTTTGAAATTCGTGCCAAGTTAAAAATTCCAATTTCAAACCGTGAGATTCAATTGTACTCAGCCAGGTAACCTGAGGGGATGTGAATTCTACCATAATATACGTCCAAACACGGATTAAATATTGTTGAATTCAGGTACCAAAGAAATAAAAGAGGACATTAAATTTTAATATGAATTACAAGACTGATTTGAATATAGGTATAAATAATTAAAAAATTTAGAGAAATAGCATTTAATTTAGTAACAAAGACACATGGTCTATATAACTATATATAAGAGGTGACGAGTTCACCTCCAACCTTTACTAACATAAAATAATAATAATTATAAGATTGATTCCTCTTGCTATTGCATTCGTTGGAAGTACCTAAGATGAACGTCCTGTTTGGTTTCGGTATATATTCAATTCAGCGAACCGTGAATAGTTTAAATTTAGACTCCACAACATATTCAACCATCATGGTACCCTGAATAATCCTAGATTGTCATTTTCCATATAATTTACATTTAGTTTTTATTTCTTTAGAATTGAAAAAATGACATTAATTTATGTGTATTAATACCGTACGTGATGTGCATTTTATTCTAGATAGTAGGAATTATCGGTATTGGAATCGGGGTATCGAATCGGTATCGGCTCAGGATCGGATTTTTTTTTTTCTTTATAAATTGCTACATGAGAATCAGCTCAAGATTGAATTAGGATAGGCCAATACCAATACGTATCGGTATCGGCCGATATTTCCTACTAGACCAACTAGTCAACCCAATTACCCAACAGAAAATTCAAAATTGTAGTCGACTTCATTAACTACTTCCTTTAGTAGAAAAGTATATCATATCGAGTACCGATAAAATGCATGTCTCATGTGATGACCTTGCCATTGATAAATTATGAAATTTGGCACCTGAACTAGCTAATCAATAGCATAAAAATGTTAACTTACACCATTTGAGAAGATGACCTCCAAACTCAAATAAATTAAAAAATTATGTTTTTATTCAATTTTTTTTCAGAAAAAAAATATAAATCATTCTTAAGATTTAAATATATTATAAATTTATGTCTCAACCTAAAATTTGCTTCAAAATATATTCTTGTTCCTATCTATTTTTCAGAAAAAAATATACAAATATACTTAAATTAATAAAAAAATAATTATAAAATTATGTTTCATTCTAAAATTTTTCCCCATCCTACTAATTAACATCTTGGCTCTTGGCTCCGCCTTGCATTCATGTTGCAATTTTCATTTCGATTCAAAGGAGAACAAGTGCAAGCTACAAATAAAGAATTGGTATATATATAATTCAGCGTTTAGTGTTTAGAGCATCTTTGGGCTTTTGCTATGTGCCTATATGTACCCCCTTTCATGCTTTCAGGTTTTCATTTTAAACCCCCGTTGACTTGAGTCAGCTTGTTAGCCGACTTTACTAATAAATAGTCAATGGCAAAATGGATTTGAATTAGTCTCCAGGTTTCATCCATTTTGGGTTGGTTTTTGATTTATGAAGAATTTTTAGAGAGTTGGATCGAAACCCTTCTATAGATTAGGAATTTCGTTTTTGGAATACTTTGAGTTAAGAATATTATAATATTATAAACAGAAGCGGATCCAAGTTAATTGAATGGGAGTCAATTGATCTCATTCATTTTTCAACTTTTTTATAATTATATTTGATTTTTTTTATATAATTTAGAATAAAATGCTACAATACTGTAAAATTGACCCCATATTCCGTATGTAAATTTGATATGATTGTCCCCATAACTTAAAAGTCTGACTCCCCCTCTAATTATGAAACACACCACAGATCAACAAATCCATTCATTTAATTATCTATTCTTCTACAAATTACAGACACTAGTAAAAAGATAATCAATATATAATTAAATAATTAACGAACTCATACAAATTACATATAGGATGTACACTAATTTATTGTCCGTATGTGCCATAAAATTTATTTAAACAAATTATTATTAATACACCAGCTAATTAAACTCGAGCTACTAGCTAGATCAATTCGGTGGGCAAACACCATTGCCTGGAGGTGGGTTGACATGAGTGCACCCAGAGGGACCGGTTGGTATGTCTCCTTTAAGCGACTCGAAAATGGGAGGCAAACCATCTCTTTCTTGTGGTATGGACCTTGCCGCAGATACATGCTGCAAATTAGTAGAACTAACCAGTAGCATGAAAAGCACTAGTTTCATTACTTGAGTTGCTCTTTCCATTTCACTTCCTAGGAAACAACAAGATGCTACTATGATCAGTTGGTATATGACTGAGATGAGATTGTGTGTTTTGATTGGTTTAATATAATTTGATGGAGAAGCTTTAGAGAGGTGGAAGCCTTATATAGACAAGAAGTAGGCGTGTCACAGGGTTTTTGCATGGCTAACGTAGTAGTTACACGGAAACGGTCTCATGGTTTGAAAAGCCGTTTGGCCGGTCTAGTACTGGTTTATAGTTTGTTAACACCGGTTCAACATATCTACTTTTCTACCGTCAAGCACGGATCAAATATATGGTTGAATTCATGTATTAAAGAAAAGTTCCATTGATTAATTGACGCCTAGATATACACACATGACGATGGGATATGAGTCCAGAAATTTGACAGTACTATTTAGTTGAATCTATAAATTACGAACCAATTGGTAATGGAGTACAGCTAGAATTTACTTACGATTGAAATATCTAAAATGAGCAAAAACCTAGATTTACTAGATTTAATTAAGCATAGGTGTCTCCGACCTAAGTACGCTTGTGCTATTTTGATGATTCTGAATCTAAGCCGACAGAGGTTTAATTAAGTGTGGTGCAACTCCAAAATATTTTCTTTTCCCTCCTCTCTCATCCTCATCAATATTCCTCTAATGAAGTAGTGGAGATTGATACAGGGACTAAAATGCAAAAGTGATTTCACCAGCATGTAGAGCATTCAAAAATACACAAAATTGATATAAATTTCAACTTATTTGGATTTTTTTACAGTTAGTTATGAATTTTGAAAGTTTAATTTTCGAAAAAACTTTAAACAGCCATAACTTTGGTTAGAAAAGTTGGATTTACGCCTATGAGCACTTTTCGGAAAGGGGAGAACGAGACGGATCTGATTTTGCCTATACATCAGGCATCGTCATATCGGAAACATCAGACTTTCAAAAAAATGTCGTTTAGTGTCTCAAAAATTCAGTTTAAGCTTTCGTTCGACGGTAGGTGTTAAAAAACAGCGATTTTCAAACCATCTTAATAATATAGTAAAAAAATTCAAAAAAAAATGTAAAATTTGGTCTCCAAGTATATTTTAATATAGATTAAACATCTAATGATTTAGATCGGATATTTGGACTTCGAAACTAGAGATATGAGCACGAATTAAAATGCTCCGTTTAATTCATGAAGTAGCATAGCCTTACTCTACATGTATATATATGTATATGTATATGTATATGTACATATTTATACATATATACATATATTATAAAAAAAATTGTATATATGTGTATATGTATATGTGTATGTGTGTATATGTATATGTGTGTATGTGTGTATATGTCTATGTGTGTATGTGTATATATGTGTATGTGTATATGTGTATATATTATACATATATTATAAAAATTGAAAAAAAAAAAAGATTAACAAGTTGTTAAAATTTTAATTTTTTTTAATAAAACCGAAGTCCTTAATTAGTATTATATTTAGACTTGTGATATTCAACTGACAAATAAAATCAAAGTTCACAAAAAAATAAAAAATAAAAATCATAGTTATAAAGAGTTACGACATTATTTCATAAAAATATAACTATTGTCTTATTTTTTAGCATACACTTTAAACAAGAAAATTTTTTCTTCACAAAATTATTTAAATCAAAATACTAAGATCTCTAAAATATATATATATATATATAGAGAGAGAGAGAGAGAGACAGGCTAATATACTTTCGGCAGCACTTCGGTCGAAGTGCTGCCACTCCATTTTCAATTTTTCAAAATTCAAATGGTTGATCCAAACCGTTCATCTTGTTCTCTATATTAATATCTGCTTGGAGACCAAATTTTACATTTTTTGAAATTTTTTTGCTATTTATTAAGCCACTTTGAAAATCGCTGATCCAACGATGAACCCCTGATTTTACTGTTTGGCAAGCCACCGTTGGATCAGTGATTTTCAAAGTGGCTTAATAAATAGCAAAAAAATTCCAAAAAATGTAAAATTTGGTCTCCAAGCAGATATTAATATGGAGAACAAGATGAATGATTCGGATCGACCATTTGAATTTTGAAAAATCGAAAATGGGGTGGCAGCACTTCGGCTGAAGTGCTGCCGAAAGCGTATTAGCCTATTTCTCTCTCTCTCTATCTCTCTCTCTCTCTCTCTCTCTATATATATATAGGACGTGGCTACGGTGCTACGGATAGCTAAGAGGCCTCTATTCTATGGTTCGGATTTTGAGTTTTCAAAATCCTAACAGTCGATCTGAACCGTTCATCTTGTTCTCCATATTAATATGTGCTTGGAGACCAAATTTTACATTTTTCTGAATTTTTTTACTATTTATTAAGCCACTTTGAAAACCCCTGATCCAACGGTGGCTTAACCCAACAGTAAAACCAGAAACTACCGTTGGATCAACAGTTTTCAAAGTGAATTAATAAATAGTAAAAAAATTCAGAAAAATGTAAAATTTGGTCTCCAAGCACATATTAATATGGAGAACAAAATGAACGGTTCGGATCGACCGTTAGGATTTTGAAAACTCGAAATCCGAGCCGTAGCACAGAGGCCTCTTAGCTACCCATAGCATATTAGCCAAAACCTATATATATATACACACACATATATATAAGAACTGTGGGGCGCCCGGGGGGCTGACGCCTCACTAGCCTTATGGGGCGCTCCAAGCTCTGGCGGTCAGGATAGAAATAAAAAAAAAAATGTTACACAGAATTATTTTTAAAATTTTCATTTGTTTTAGAAATATTAATAAAAATGGCCGGATTTAGTTAGATGTAGTCCCTTTAGCACATTTTTGGGCATTAGATATGCGTCTCTTTCTTGCTTTCTGAGCCCCAGTTAAGTCAGCTTGTTAGCCGACCTCATGACCAGCCTAATAGAAAGTCAATGTCAAAATGAGGTTGAATTGATCATCAGTCGCTCATGCTAGCTAGCTGTCCCGCGTGATACAGGACTTCAAATTTCTAACCTTAAAAAGTACAGAGTACCATGCAAAAGATATTAAAATTGACCCTTTTTTTTTCTGGTAATTAAGGCGCATAAAAGAAAATTGATTTTAACCATGCAAAAGTAGCTTAATTAAAGGACCACATATATTCATAAATAAAATTGAAACATGATATTTTTTATGTTCATATTTAGATGTAGAGTTAGACTTTCAAGCTATGAGGATTAAATACGAATTAGGGTCAATCGTATAAAATTTTCAAAAAGAGTCAATTTTACAATACTTATAACATTTTACTCTAAACTTTATATAAAATCATGGATAAATATAAAAAAAAAATCAAAATAAATGATGGGGGTCATTTACTTAGAGTGAGTCCGCTCCTCGAGAGGTTTTATTTGACATTTAATATCTAAAAATAGAGGCATGATGGAGGTACAAAAATGAAGGTATTCATTTGAACACTTCTCCTGTATATATGTATTTAGGGTATGTTTGATTAGGTTGAGAATATGATATTTTGGAATTAGGCTATATTCCAAATAGTCTATTCCGTGTTTAGTTGAGTTTAAATTGCTAGAATAGAGAATCCAACTTGTTTGTCTAATTATTAGAATAGCATATTCTTACAAAAAATATGAGAATTGGCTATATATTTTAACAAGACAAATAGCAATAGACCTATTATAGCTATTATTGTTTTACAACAAAACATATTCTTATATATGTATCCATAGCGGAATAGTGATAATGCTCTTTAAATAGTGTATGTTTTTGTTTTGTCAACTAACCAAAATTTTATTTTTGTTTAGTAAAGCTCATGGAAAAAATTTCACATATATATACATATAGCAATTCATTAGGATAAAATTAGTTAACAAGACCAGTCTTTATGCGGCTATTTTTGTTGGTAATTAATATAAATAGATAACAATATAAATATGCTTAATAGTAAATATGCTTAACAGTGTCGGTATCTTTGTAGATTCTATTATTGATAAATACAATATTTTTTAAAATAATAATTTATGTCGGCTTACCCTTGAGAATAGTCTTTTTTTGACCCTCACAGATTCTTGTACTCGATATACTTTCATAGATACCATTATTAAACTTCAAATTTCTTAATTATTAATATTTCAATTACTTCTTAGTATACTGCATTTAGACATTTTGATCTTTTTATTCAGCATTACTAAATGTACTTACATTATTTTCCACTAATGTTTTAAAACTATTTAGTATCTACTTTGTCTTGACTTTACTTTCTAAATGCAAAAGTATGATTCAACTCAAGTTTCAAACTTCAAAAGACCAGAAGTAGGGGTAGGAGTCAACCATGCGTATTACATGTATCAAGATTCTCAAGTCATTCATAATCTTAACCAATCTAACTTGCAGCGGTAGTCATGGCACGGTATTCAGCTTCAGCACTTGACCTAAAAAATGCATGTAGCACCTTACTGGATTAAATAATGTTGAATTCAGGTACCGAAAGAAAAGTTTCATTGATTCTAGGTGCAAGTAGGATATAATATGAATTGGTTCAAACGGGGTGTCTGTTTGATGTAAGCATAGTTAGAGAGCCTCAGGCCAGCCAGCCTAGCGTACCCCTGATGTGTTGTAAACTTTTGAAAGGGAAACCATCGGATCATGTATATATAGTGTTGATCTGCCTGTCTGGTAGGTCTTGATGCACCATTTTTGTTCTAATGTAAAGGATCTTAGTTCATAATTATTCATTTTTGTCTTCGAACTTTGCTAGCTTAGACTTTGATTCAGTCAGCTTCTCAGTTTCGTCAGTCAACTGATTGAACTTGTTTGTTTAACATGCATAAATTACATGTCAGTAAAAATCAAAATCTAACAGTAAATAAGGGCAGAATAAAAAATATATATACCAAATTAGGGTCAACTTTTTAGAAACAAGAATTTTAAAGATGCATTTAGAAATTAAATAACATCCACAATTTTTATTTTGTAATTCTATCAATAAGTTTAAAAATAATTAATAAATGAACATAAAAGTTGGATGTGCGCGAACAATATCTAATAAATAATAATATATAAAAGTTAGTTAGCACACTAAAAAGAGCAACTGTAATTAAAAATAAGATATTTTTTTATCATTGATATAATAGAAACAATACGCATTGCATTATTTTCTATATAACAAGTCCTAAGAAAATAACAACTGAACTTAAATACAAAGAAAAAAATTATAAATGATTTTGCACAAAATCATTTGTAAACCTATCATAAATTAAATAAACACTTGATGCAACAATGACACATTACACACATTAAGGTGCCGACAGGGTGGAGGGCATGGTTTTTCCTTCACATAATGGCTAAAATCCGCCCCTGGTGGAGGCCCATGTCGATTTTTTCATTTATATCCAAGATTTAAATTAAATTTCAAAAAATATCCGTTTTGTCTCTATTTTTCCAAAAATATCCAAATTGGAATTTTTATTTCCGGAATTAACCTCTAAAACCGGAAAAAAAATTCCTATTTTAGAATCTAGATTTTTTTTTTCCGTTTTTCCAATTAAATTTCCGCAATTTTTTTTTCCGAAATCGTAGTGAATTCGTTTATAGAAACCATGCAGTGTCATTTCTCGCTTTCACTCTTAGCTCTCTCACAGTAAGTTATTTAATTTATAATTATTTAAATTTAATATATTTAAATTTAATATATTTAATTTTAAATTATTTAAATTTAAATTATTTAATTTTAAATTATTTAAATTTAAATTATTTAAATTTAATATATTTAATTTTAAATTATTTAAATTTAATATATTTAATTTTAAATTATTTAAATTTATAAGTATTTAATTTTTAATTATTTAAATATATAATTATTTAATTTGAAATTATTTAAATTATTCTACACCACTTTGTTATTAATCAAATAAGTTTCTAAATTAATAGGTCAATTTTTTGGACCATTTTGGTATTTTCTAAATTATTCTGGACCATTTTGATATTTTCAAAATTATTCTACACCATTTTGATATTTTCTAATTTATGCTACATATTTTGCTATTTTCTAAATTATTCTAGACTATTTTGGTATTTTCTAAATTATTCTACACTATTTTGGTATTTTCTAAATTATTCTAGACCATTTTGATATTTTTCTAAATTATTCTAGATCATTTCGGTATTTTCTAAATTATTTCTAGACCATTTTAGTATTTTCTAAATTATTCTAGACCATTTTGGTATTTTCTAAATTATTCTAGACCATTTTGGTATTTTCTAAATTATTCTACACCATTTTGGTATTTTCTAAATTATTCTACACAATTTTCAAATTTCTAAATTATTTGGACATTATTCTAAACCATTTAAAATTAAATAATTAAATAAATTATAAACAAAAATAAATAAAAAATTACCTTGAAGAGTGAGGGGGAGGAGGGAGCAACATGGGGAAGAAAAGTACCCTCAGGGTCCTTATATAGGGTAATCCCGACTCTGAAACTTTTTTTTCCCAGATTTGGGAGCTATGTAGGGTAATCCCAACTGCGAATTTTTTTTTTTCAAGATTTGGGAGCTAATTCCGGAAATTTTTTTTTTCGGGTTTTAGAGGTTAATTCCTGAAAAAGAAATTCTGGTTCGGGTATTTTTGGAAAAACAAAAACGAAATAGATATTTCTGGAAATTTAATTTAAATTTTGGATATAAATAAAAAAATCGGAGGGACATGACCTTTAAATAATAAGAGATTCCAAAATAACAAGAGGAGCACATTTGTGTCTTTGTAAAGTGCGTGAAGGCCTACACTGGTGGAGAACTTAGAATTAGTGTCCGTTGTTTATGGGTATTAGTGTCAAACATTGGGTGATACTAATGGAGCTGATACTAATACTTTATAAATGACCGATACTAAAAGTAAGGCATTAGTGTCGGCTATTTAATAAATGGCCAACACTAATAAGTATTAGTGTCGGCTATTTAATAAAAAGCCCACACTAAATATATTTTTTTTAAATAAATAAATTTTAACAAACAAGCTAATAAGTATTAGTATCAGCTACTTCTTTGCAGATTTAATCAGAGTACAAATAAGCTAATAAACAAACTATCAAAAATTCTTAAATTATCTTAACAAATCTCTGAAACTGTACCAGTATAGTTTTTACAAACCAAATATACTTGACACTAAGCAAAAATCAGCCCCTAAACTTTACCAAAACAGTCTGACATTAAGCAAAATCAGCCTCTAAACTATATGTTTGTCATATTGTCATATAAAACAACCCTCAATTTATTCATAGTATAATAGCATGCCGGCCATTTTTTTTAATACCCCCAAATAAAAAGAAAATTACAAAAATAACTTATTTTTTGGATTTTTTCCATATATGACGCTGGGCGGTTCATGCCATTACCAAACCGCCCATATAATGGGCGGTCCACTTTTTTCTTTTTTTTCTTTTTTTTTAAACAAATTTTTTATTTATTTTTTATTTTTTGTATTAAAATATTAGAAATGTTGAATATATTTCTTTAAAAATAGATGGAATACAATATAATTTGATTTATTAGAAATACTACAACAAATAACCCGGATCAATATTTTCAAGCCGGATTTTTCGCGGCTGTAAGAAAAATTAATATATTTCTTTATGTGTTATTGGACAAAAATAAAAATGCGTAGATTCCGAGTTATTGATCCCGGTTCAAAAGTCACTTCTATGTAATCTAGAAAATATTATGATCTTTCTAGAACATTTAATTTATAAAAAGTTGTATCTATTTTGAGAATTCTTTTTGAATAACAATTATTAAATAACTTAAAGTTTTTATTTTTTTTCAAAAATAGATACAACTTTTTATAAATTAAATGTCCTAGAAGGATCATAATATTTTCTAGATTACATAGAAGTGACTTTTGAATCGGGATCAATAACTCAGAATCTACGCATTTTTATTTTTGTCCAATAACACATAAAGAAATATATTAATTTTTCTTACAGCCGCGAAAAATCCGGCTTGAAAAATATTGATCCGGGTTATTTGTTGTAGTATTTCTAATAAATCAAATTATATTGTATTCCATCTATTTTTAAAGAAATATATTCAATATTTCTAATATTTAAATACAAAAAATAAAAAATAAATAAAAAATTTGTTTAAAAAAAAAATTAAAAAAAAATGAACCCCCGTGGCTTAGGCGGTTCTAGGGTTATATTTTATTATTTTTTTTTGAAATTTTTTTTAAACAATTTTTTTTTTTTTTTTTGTATTTTTTGTATTAAAATATTAGAAATATTGAATATATTTCTTTAAAAATAGATGGAATACAATATAATTTGATTTATTAGAAAAACTACAACAAATAACTCGGATCAATATTTTTCAGTCCGGATTTTTCGCGGCTGTAAGAAAAATTAATATATTTCTTTATGTGTTATTGGACAAAAATAAAAATGCGTAGATTCTGAGTTATTGATCCCGATTCAAAAGTCACTTCTATGTAATCTAGAAAATATTATGATCCTTCTAGGACATTTAATTTATAAAAAGTTGTATCTATTTTTGAAAAAAAAATAAAAACTTTAAGTTATTTAATAATTGTTATTCAAAAAGAATTCTCAAAATAGATACAACTTTTTATAAATTAAATGTCCTAGAAGGATCATAATATTTTCTAGATTACATAGAAGTGACTTTTGAACCGGGATCAATAACTCGGAATCTACGCATTTTTATTTTTGTCCAATAACACATAAAGAAATATATTAATTTTTCTTACAGCCGCGAAAAATCCGGCCTGAAAAATATTGATCCGAGTTATTTGTTGTAGTATTTCTAATAAATCAAATCATATTGTATTCCATCTATTTTTAAAGAAATATATTCAATATTTCTAATATTTTAATACAAAAAATAAAAAAATAATAAAAAAAAATTGTTTAAAAAAAAATTAAAAAAAAAATGAATCGCCCATTATATGGGCGGTTTGGTAATGGCATGAACCGCCCGTACGCTGGGCGGTTAGGACATATATGGAAAAAATCTAAAAAATAAGTTATTTTTTGTAATTTTCTTTTTTTTTGAGGTATTAAAAAAAATGGCCGATAGCATGCTGACAAAACAATTATAAAATACCTTTGGATATATGCCATGTTCATTCTGGGGACAGTTCTTGCTCAGGTGCTCTGTTTGTTTGCAAATAAAATAGCTCGCAAATTTTGTACCACCTAGAAACAGATCATTGCATTACACAGCAATCAAACCTCTTAATAATAACAATTTCAAAAAAAAAAATACAAAAAACAAGAGATAGAGATAGAGAAATACCATCTACAAGTCAAAAGGAATAATCAGTCGGTCACAAAATCAAAAAAATCAAGGAAATTTAAACCCAAACCTTATTTCTCTCTCACCGTGCCTTCTCGGGACAGAGCTTGGTGTCGCGAGAGAGAGGGGCAGAGGTGCGATGCGCCTGGTGTCGCAAGAGAGAGGGGCTGAGGTGCGATGCCTGGTGTAGTCACTCGGAGCGGGCACGAGAGAGAGAGAGAGAGACGGAGAGGGAACCCTAAGTGAGCAACCTGAAATGAGAGAGAGAGAGATGGAGAGGTAATTTATTCGCGTAGGAATGGAGGGAAGGAGAATTTGACTTATTAGTGTCAGTTGTTTATAAAGAGCTGACACTAATAACTGATAATTAGTGTCGACTGTTTATAAAGAGCCGATACTAATTGTCAGTTATTAGTGTTAGCTTTTTATAAATAGCCGATACTAATTGCCAGTTATTAGTGTCAGCTCTTTATTTTGACCGACACTAATAGTATTAGTATCGCATTTTTAAGATGTTCGATACTAATGAGGCGACACTAATTATACATTCTCCACTAGTGCTAGCAGCTGACACATGATGTATTATGCTTGTGCTAATTAGCCAGGTGAAATTTAACATTTGAACTAGTAGCATAGCCTTTGCTGCCATCTTAGAACTTTTTTTTTTTTTATAAACTAACTTCGCAAATCTCTTTAATTTGTACTTTATTTCTTTGTGTTGGGTTTGTTGGTTTAAGAGATAAGGGGTGAAAGGGCTTATATAGCTAGTTGTTGAAGTATGCATTTTGCATGTATGTACAGTACAAAATTCTATTCCTTCATGGAAGCCACCGCTGCATGGAGCAGCTGATAAAGGCACTAATCCTCTCACGGGAGGACATGGGTTCGATTCTGCATGAGACAGAATTAAGATGTGGTGTGCATGCCTACGGATTTTTCTCCCAAAAAAATAAAAAACCCTTTTCTAGTCAACCCAATTACCCAACAGAAAATTCAAAATTGCAGTAACTACTTCCTTTAGTAGAAAAGTATATCATATATATATATATACACACACACACGAGATAAGCTACACTACTCCATGGCATTATATTTTTATTTTGAAAATTCAAACAACCAATCCAAACCGCTAAACATGATCTCCATATTAAAATATGCTTGGAGACCAAATTTTACATTTTTTGGAATGTTTTTACTATTTATTAAGCAATTTTGAAAATCGCTGATCCGATGCTCAAGAAAATTTTACTGTTTTTTATTGTTCACAGCAAAATAGCAATTTCCAAAATTACTTAATAAATAGTAAAAAGTTTCCAAAAAATATAAAATTTGGTCTCCAAGCACATTTAAATATAGAGATCACATCTAACAGTTCGGATTAGTCGTTTAGACTTTCAAAATGAAAATACAGCGTGGAGTACAAATGCATTTTACTCCATGGAGTAGCGTAGCTCATCTTATATATATATCGAGTAACGAATTGCCATTGAAAAATTATGAAAATTGGCATCCGAATTAACTAACTAATCAATAGTATAAAAATGTTTACTTGCACCATTCGAGAAGATGACCTCTAAACTCAAATAAATTAAAAAAGTTATGTTTTTATTCAAATTTTTTTCAGAAAAAATTAAAATCATACTTAATAAGATTAAAAATATTATAAAATTTTGTCTCAACCTAAAATTTGCTTCAAACTACAGTTTTGTTCCTATGCTTTTTTCAGAAAAAAATATGTAAAAATATACTTAATTAATAAAAAAATTACAAAATTATGTTTCAATCTAGAATTTTTCCCAAATATCCTATGTACTTAACATCTTGTGTCCTGGCTCCGCCTTGCATTCATGTTGCACTTTTCATTTCGCTACAAATAAAGAGTTGGTATATATATAATTCAGTGTTAGTGTTAGTGCAAGCTACAAATATATGTACCCTTTTCATGCTTTCAGGTTTTAATTTTAAACCCCCGTTGACTTGAGTCAGCTTGTTAGCGGACTTGACTAATTAAGCCAACACAAAACATTCCCATAGTCAAATAAATAGTCAATGGCAAAATGGATTTTATTAATTAGTCTCCGGGTTTCATGCATTTTGGGTTGGTCTTTGATTGATGAAGAAATTTTAGAGAGTTGGAAACCCTTCTATAGATTGGGAATTTGGTTTTAGGAATACTTTTTGAGTTAAGAATATTATAATATTATGAAGCACACCACAGATCAACAAATTAATTCATTTAAATAGTTATTCTTCAAATTACAGACACTAATAAAAAGATAATCAGTATATAATTAAATAATTAACGAAGTAATACAAATTACATATAGGATGTACACTAATTTATTGTCCGTATGTGCCATAAAATTTATTTAAACAAATTATAATTAATACACCAGCTAATTAAACTCGAGCTACTAGATAGCTAGCTAGCTAGATCAATTCGAGCTAGGAGGGGGTCGGATCGGTGGGCAAACATCATCGCCTGATGGGACATGAGTGCACCCAGAGGGACCAGATGGAGTTACGGGTCCTTTAATTAGCGACTCGAAAATGGGAGGTAAACCATCTTTTTCTTGTGGTATGGACCTTGCCGCAGATACATGCTGCAAATTAGTAGAACTAACCAGTAGCATGAAAAGCACTAGTTTCATTACTTGAGTTGCTCTTTCCATTTCACTTCCTAGGAAACAAGATGCTGCTATGATCAGTTGGTATATGACTGAGATGAGAGTGTGTTTTGATTGAGAAGCTTTAGAGAGGTGGAAGCCTTATATAGACAGGACGTAGGCGTATATCACAGGGTTTTTGCATGGTTAACGTAGCAGTTACACTGAAACGGTCTCATGGTATGAAAATTAAGCCGTTTGGACGGTCTAGTACTGGTTTATAGTTTGCTAACACGGTTCAACATATCTACTTTTCTACCGTCAAGCACGGATCAAATATATGGTTGAATTCGTGTATTAAAGAAAATGATTGACGCCTATATATACACACACATGACAATGGGATATTAGTCTAGAAATTTGACAGTATTTAGCTGAATCTATAAAACGCACCAATTGGTAATGGAGTATAGCTAGATTTACTTACGATTGAAATATCTAAAATGAGTGAAAACCTAGATTTACAAGATTTAATTAAGCATAGGTGTCTCTGATATAGTACGCTTGTGCTATTTTGATGATTCTAAATCTAAGCCGACAGAGGTCTTAAGTGCGGTGCAACTCCAAAATATTTTATTTTCCTTCCTCATTCTGTCGCTCGTCAATATATGGGCCATAAATCATAATATATTAAGCACGTAGATATCCTGATTTATCATTTATTGCGATTAAATCAAGATGAAATTTTGGATTGAATATCAGTATTCCTCCGATCAAAAAGTCTATCTTCTTTTGATTATCTACATTTTTTTTATATTATTTTACATGTATAAGTCTAAATTTATTGAGATGCATATATTTATTTAGTTTGCTTCTTTTGAGATATTTTTTTCATATTTTAAATATCATTTATTAAATAGATATGATGTACTTTTTCTCTTGATCCAGAAGCCGATTCCGCTTTCGATTTCAATTTTCAAAAATCAAAACCTTGGTTTATATATCATGCTCAAATTTTCACGGCACATACTTGGTTTATACGTTTCCTCCCCTGACTCAAGAAAACTGATGCATTAGACGTGTTAATGTGCGAGATTTGAATAATAAATGGACAAGTCCACAGTTATCACGGCACAAACTTTTCAATTTTTTGTCAGTCAACTTGACCCTTATTCCTTTAACATGATGCATATAAAGTTCATGCCAGTCAAAATTAAAATATTTTCAACAAAAATAAATAAATAAAAATCTAGTTGTCAACAGGGTCGTCGGAATTAAAAAAATTCGAAAATTTAGGTCGGTTTTAGAAATAGAAATTAAAAAGGATATACTTTTGAAAAACACATCTATTACTTAAATTAAGTAAATTCTTAATTTGTAGATAACAACTGTAATTTTTTTTAGAAAATGGCAGAATATATATATTATAATTTATTTTTTTAATCATGGGAGGCTGGGCACCTTGCCTTCCTTTAAATATGCGCCCCTAATTATATAGGTTGGATTGTTTACACAAGTGGCATGCATTAAAAAGATCGGTACGTACCTGATCTATCAAATCCGTTAACCTAATTAATTAACTTGTTCATCGGACCAGTTATTATCCAATGAACATCAGACACTATATATGTTTTTCTGCGCTGGAGATGGGCCCTTTTACCGTCCAAAAAGGCCTTTTTTTTAATAAAAAAAAAGCCGAAATCTAGTTTCATTAATTTGACTGAAAAAAGAGAAGAAGTTACAAAGAAAGTGTTTTAAAAGTTAATACAGAAACTCTCACTCACATCATAATGGCTACTAAAACTAGGTCATCATAACATATATAGTCACAAAAAAATCAGACTCCTGAAGCTAACTACCGTCCAAAACGGCGTTAACCTCACATTTTAAATTGCGCGCTGTGCTGGGTAACCCCCCCCTGTTAAGTCATTTAGCACAGCTTCAAAAATAGAACTGTCTGGATGCACAAGTTTGATTCATGTGGTTATTTAGCGCATATATCTATGGGCTTTAAGTTGCTATATGTACCCCGTTCATGCTTTTAGGTTTGAATTTTAAACCCCGGTTGACTAGAGTCTGCTTGTTAGCGGACTTTACCATTAAGCCAACACAAAACATTCCCATAGTCAAATCATAAAGAGTCAATGTTAAAATGGGGCTGAATTAGTCTCCAGGTTTCATGTTTTTTGGGTTAGGTTTTGATTGATGGAGAAATTTTAGAGAGCTGGAAACCCTTCTATAGACAGGGAATTTCTTTTTCTGACTACTTTGGCTTAGCAGCATCTTGTAATTGAATGATCTCATGAGTCATGACATGGAAAAACAGATTATAAGAAAAATATTATGAAGCACACCACAGATCAACAAATCCATTCATTTAATTATTCTTCTACAAATTACGGTAACTAGTAAAAAATAATAAGTATATGATTAATTAATTGTAAAAAAAAAACTAATTAACAAATTACATTTATGATTACACTATTAATTTTATTGTCCGTAAGCACCATAGAATTTATTTAAACAAATTATAATTTATACACCAGCTAATTAAACTCAAGCTGCTAGCTAGATCAATTGGAGCAACTAGTGAGGGCTCGGCGGGCAGACACCATTGACTGGGACAACGCCATTAGTGCACCCAGAGCTAACGGAAGGAGGTATGGGTACTCCTTTAGGAAGCGATTCGAAAATTGGTGGTAAGTCATTTATGTGTCCTCCTATGGGCCTTGTCGCAGATACATGCTGCAAACTAGTAGAACTAATCAGTAGCATGACAAACACTAGTTTCATTACCTGAGTTGCTTTTTCCATTTCACTAGGTAGCTAGGAAACAAGATGCAACAATCAGTTGGTATATATCACTGAGACGAGTGTGTTTTGATTGGTTTAATATAGTTTGATTGATGGAGAATCTATATAGAGGTGGAAGCCTATTTATAGGAAGGAAGCAGGCGTATCACTGGGTTTTTGCATGGTTAATTACGTCGTAGTTACTTTGCATTGAAACGGTCTCATGGTATGAAAAATTGTTTTCACGGTCTTGTTGTTTGAATTATGGACTTTTGGTAGCTCGGTTCAACATATCCCCTTACCGTCCAAACACAGATTAAATATTGTTTAATTCAGATATCAAAGAAAAGTTCCACTGATTCAAGGTCCAAGTAGGATACAATGAATTGGTTCAATCGGGATCGATCGATGTTCCAAGATATGGACTCTGTATGCTGTAATTAAGCATATATAGTTTGAGAGCCTCGGGCCAGCCGGCCTAGCAGGCATATCATAGCCCTGATTTGTTGTAAATTTTGAAAGGGAAAACACAGGGTCAACCATCGGATCATGTATTGATGCACCATTTTTATTTTAATAGAAAGGAACTTGGTTCAGATTATTATTATTATTATTATTATTATTATTATTATTATTATTATTATTATTTTGAACTTAACAGGTCATATGCCTACTAACGATATATTGTATTAAGATTGAAAAAAGCTTCTCTATTTTACCTTAGCTCAGATGTTTGAGCTTGTATCTTTCCTTTCTTATTTTAGTTACAAACCACTAGTAACTTTTACCGACCAATCAAATTGGGGCTTGACCCGCGTTTCTTGCTCAAAAAAAAAGAGGATTGAAAAAAGCATTTACAGCCTGTAACCTTTTTTAATTGTCGCCATTTAATAAAATGTTAAATTGAAAATATAACAAATCATAACTATTCTTGAAACTATGTTTTAAAAGTGAAATCAAATGAGAAAAATAAAACTCTTAATTATCAATTGACATGCATACCCTCTCTTTACCTCCACCCTCTGAACAGATATATACACCTATATCAAATCCGTTAACCTAATTTAATTTTACTTCTTCATCGGACCAGTTACTTATCCAATGGAAATCAAGCACTCTATTTCTGCTGTAGAGATTGGCGCTTTTACAATTAATCCAAAACTGATAAATAGGCATTAACCCATGATTTGATCCTAAATTGCCCACTGCGCTAGCTGGGTCAATGCCTGTGTTAAATCATTTAGAACAAGTTCGAAATAGAACTGTGTGAATCAGGATCGGATCTATATATCTGTATGTGAGGAGATGCTAAACCATATGGGATTTTTTTTTAATTATGTATATTGAAATTTAATTAAATTTTTTATGTTTTTAGTATTTGTATAATTTAGCATTTCTTGTAAAATGATAATTGTGTACTTGTAGTTTAGCGGTAAGTTTCACTAGGTGTTTGTAAGATCTTGGATTCAATTTTTAGTGACCATATTTTTTTTTGCCTTTTTAACATATAATGTATTTTATAATTTAGCCTCCTATTCAAACAAGTGGTTATTGGCACATCCTTGGGCTTGCAATATAAGGGGTGGACTCAAGATTTCCATCAAGATAGGGCACTAATTTGGTTTAAATAACTAATCAGATTTAAATCCGTTAACTTATCAGATAATAGATAAAAAAAAAACAATTCAACCCATAATTTTTCATACTTCAATATATCCACAATTCATATTTTTTTAATATTTAACATAGCAATTAAAAAATAAATAGAAAATATAATCTCTTAAAAAAATTCAATCCAAATGATAGAATTAAAAAAACGAAGCAAATAGTATAATGTACCTCTATTTTCTGAAAATAAGGTGTAATTAGTTCAAAATGAACTCAAGTGGACTCATAAGTTCACAAGTTGAATCCTAATTAGCTTTAACTAGAACTCAACTCGGCTCATGTTCCTTTCATGTGCTTTTTTTATTTAAACCCAGCAGAGTCAACCTAGCTTGTTAGCTGACTTGACGAAGCTAGTATAAAATATTACCCACAGTCAACTAGTCAATGTCAAAATGAGGTTGAATTGGTCGGTCGATGATCGTACGTACTTACCCTCTTGAATATTAGTCTCTAGGTTTTATGCTTTCTGGCCTTCTTGGTTCGTTTTGATCGATGGAAGTTTTAGAGAGTTGGAGAATTTTCTATAGACAGGGAGTCTCGTGTTCTGAATACTTTGTTGACTTGGAACATATCAACATGTACGTACTGACTCATGATCTCATGTTATGGAAAAACACACTTGGGCTATTAGAATATGAATCACAAATCAACACGTCCATCATTTTTATTAATTAATCTTCTACAAATTACAGTAACTACTACAACAAATAGTCATGCTTAACTAAAAAATTAAAGATAACATATTAAATCTACACAAATTTATTGTCTGTACCATAAAATTAAATTTTCAAACAAATTAATATATCATATATAATACACCAGCTAATTTAGGTTGAGCTACTAGTTAAGATCAATTCGAAGGAGGGGTGGGCGGGCAGACGCCATTGCCTGAGGGGCCATGTGTGCACCCAGAGGGACCAGAAGAAGGTACATTTCCTTGAAGTGACTCGAAAACAAAAGGTAAACCATCTTTTTCTCCTCTTATAGGCCTCGCCTCAGATACATGCTGCAAACTAGTAGAACTAATCAGTAGCATGAAAAACACTAGTTTCATTACTTGAGTTGCTTTTTCCATTTCACAATTCGTAGGAAACAAGTGAATTGCTACAATCAATAAGTATGTCACTGAGATGAGAGTGTGTTTTATTGGTTTTATCTATAGTTTGATATTGATGGAGAAGCTTTAGAAATGTGGAAGCTTATTTATAGACAGGAAGCAGGCGTATCACAGGGTTTTAATTAATTTGCATGGTTAAACGCGCTATTTTCTTGCATTGAAATGGTCTATGTTATGAAAACTCCTTTTGACGGTCTGGTTGGTTTTATTTTGTTAAACACGGAAAACACGGATCAACATATATCTAGTTCTCTACCGTCCAAAGAATGGTCATAAAATAGCCACTCAAGTTACCATGCATAGCCCTGATTTTTTGTAAATTAAATCAAGACAATAATCATTTCAGAATGGGGTCAACCCCCTAACTTAAATACTTTTATTAACCGAAATTTCTATTTATACCATTTTCCAAAACAAATAAACCAAAAAACTATGATTTTGAGAGAATTCAAAAAATAGCCAGGCTGCCAAGCTAATTTTCGGCTCCAAAAACAAAGGGCCGCCAAATGCAACAGCGGACCCGACAAAACAATAATTAAAAACCTCAAATTTTGAGCAGATAATTCTATTGATTTTAATAAGAGGAGGGATCGGATGACACCATTTTTTAGTAACATCGGATGACATTGTGTATTTTCAAAAAATTTAAAGTCCAAACAGTCGATTCAAACCGTTCAACATAATGGATATGTTAAAATGTACTTGCATAACAAATTTTACATTTTTTGGAATTTTTTTACTATTTATCAAGTATTTAACAAAATCGATATATTCAGATCGTTGAATTTGTATACCCATCTTAATAAATAGTAAAAAAACTCAAAAAAATATAAAATTTGATCTGCAAGCACATTTTAACATATACATCAAGTTAAACAGTTTGGATCGACTGTTTGGACTTTGAAAATGCACGGTGTTATCCGATGCCACCAAAAAATGATGTCATCCGATCCCTCAATAATAATTGTTTAATAATTTTCAGAAATAGAAAGAATAATTAATAATTTAAACATGTTAAAAATAAAATAAAATAAAATAAAATAGATAAAACATCTTATAATTTAGATATACTAGGGAGGACTACAAAATATTTTTTAGACAGAATTTTTTTTTGTTGTAAAAAAAATAAACTATTTTTTTGGTGTGTTAGTGAAAAAAATAAAAATATTTTGTATCTGATTATTTATTCCGATTGAAAAGTCACTTCTAGTAAATATAAAAATTATTGTGTCCTTTCTATTTCTGAAAATTATTAAACTATTAATATAAAATGTATTAAATTTGAGGTTTAATATGTGATGTCTGGGTCCACTATAGCATTTGGCTGCCCTATCATTTTGAGGCAGCAAATTGACTTTACGGTCTGGGTAGTTTTAGAAATTCCCCTAAATTAGAGTGTTTTGGTTTATTTTCTTTTCGAATATGGTATAAATAAAAAATTCGGCTTATTAAAAATGCAAAGGTTCAATATATTATTAAATAAAGCATGTAGCTCAATGACTATATATGGAGCTAATAATAAAATTTCTCCAAACTGTGAGAAATTAGCTATAACATATCTTGGAGTAGCGACTCTGATCCTCTTAATTAACATGCCGTTCCATGTAAATACACAAACTTTGTTTAGAATTATTCTGAACTTATGTTTAAACTGAAAGTATATGAGATAAATAAAAAATAAATCTAATCAGTAATCACTATTTTTATATGATGAGACGAATAATTTTTTTATCTTCATATTTTGCCCCTCCTAAGTAAAATAACATATATTGTGTGAGGTTTCACATGCAGTATGTACCAGTGTTGTAAAAAACGTCCATCTAGGTGGATTAGTCATTGGCGGTAACTAAACTGTTACGGATTTTTCTGATTAATTGGCTGATTATTTCCGATTATGATCAATTATTCTCAATTATTCCTGATTAATCGATTGGTGGTACCTATCTGTCCGACAACCGCATACCGTTATTTACAACACTGGTATGTGCCATGTTTTCATATCAACGCATAATACATTATCATGTATATGTCCGTCTCTGCCCAAAGATGCTCACCACACATGTACTTCACCTGGCTCTTACCAGTATGAATGAGGGTGTTACAAGAATCATCCCAAATTACACATATTGTTTTTTATAAGATGTAACTAATATACAAGATCACCCTATCATTATATACCATTATATTTTTACAAAGACAGTTTATTGCTTTCTGTTTGATCCCTTGTGGCAATGACAAGTGCAGGCTAGCCATTATAGACTTACAGTGAAATTACAAATTCTGATAGCCAAAGAAATATAGGCACAAAGAACAGTTTAATATTGTTACGTACGTATACAATAAGAATTGTAGACGGTCTCTCAAATGGTTATAATTAATTAGAAGTTTTACGATTCGAGGAAACAAATTTGAGAGATTATATTTAACCTTCAAAAAAAGTTTGAGAGATTAATATTATAGTCTAGTTATTATATATAGCAAAATGCATGCATATATATGTAATTGTCGTTATCACAATCCAATATGAGTGGGGTTAAAATGCACCCTTTTTTTTGTGCTCCTAACGTGCACCCTCTCTCGTATCTTCATTTTTAAAGTTCAAATTGTTGATTCGAATTTACTAACGTGTTCTACATATTAAAATGTGCTTGGAGACCAAATTTTACATTTTTTGAAAAATTTTTACTATTTTTTCAGAATTTTTTATTAAACTAAACAATAATAAAAAAATTCAGCACAGTGATGATTTTCAAAAATTTTGAAAAAATAGTAAAAAATTTCCAAAAAATGTAAAATTTGGTCTCCAAGCACATTTTAATATGTAGAACACGTTGGTAAATTCGAATCAACAATTTGAACTTTAAAAATGAAGATACGAGGAAGGATGCACATTAGGAGCACAAAAAAGAGGGTGCATTTTAACCCCACTCATCCAATATATATATTAGATTTAATTTGTTACCAGAAGTCAAAACTGAATATTTAATATTTCCACATTGTAAAGTTGATCACCTGAAATTAAATTAGTCTAATATTTTTATGTTAAAAATGGCGAATTGAAGAAAAATTTAATATGATGTGGGGGTATAGAGGCAGGTTATAACTTCCGTACATTTAAAAATTGAGGATTCACAGCTTTCTCTTAAAATGAGATATTGAAGTCTAGAACTTTGACAGTATTTAGCTGAATCTACAAAACCAAACAATTGGTAATGGAGTACAGCTAGATTTACTAATAAAAACTAAAAATGAGTACTAAAAGCATAGATTTTACTTATGCATAGGTCTCTGCCTCTGACCTAGCTAGCTAGTACGCTTGTGCTATTTTGATGATTCTGAATCTGAGACGACACGGATCTTATTAGGTGCGGTGCAGCCCAAACAAAAATACTAATTGTTCAATTAACAGATTTTTCAAAAAAAAAAAATTCATTTTTGATAAACGGGTCTCCACCTACCAAATTCCTCAATATAATCTTACCCAGTTATTACACAGCTGTGGAGATGTCCCGTTGCGGATATTGGCTATTATATTCATAATTAACATACCTATAGTAGGCGTTAGATATAGTCCCTTTAGCACATTTTTGGGCATTAGATATGCGTCTCTTTCAGGCTTTCTAAGCCCCAGTTAAGTCAGCTTGTTAGCCGACCTCAGGACCAGCCTCATAGAAAGTCAATGTTAAAATGAGGTTGAATTAATCAGTCGCTCATGCTAGCTGTCCCGTGTGATGCAGGACTTCAAATTTCTAACCTTAAATTAAGTACAGTTTACCATGCAAAAGATATTAAAATTGACTCTCTTTCTTTCCTGGTAATTAAGCGACCAGGCGCATAAAAGAAAATTGATTTTAACCATGCAAAAGTAGCTTAATTAATTAAAGGACCACATATATTCATAAATAAAAATGAAACATGATATATTTTTATGTTCATGTTCAGAGGCGGAGCCAGACTTTCAAATTATGAGGGTCAAATACGGATTAGGGTATGATGGAGGTACAAAAATGGAGGCATTGATTTGAACACTTCTCATGTATATATGTATTTAGGGTATATTTGGTTCGGTTGAGAATATGATATTTTGGAATTAGGCTATTCGGAATAGAGAATAGAGAATCTAACTTGTTTATCTAATTATTAGAATAGCATATTTTTACAAAAAGTGAGAATTTGTTATATATTTTAATAAGACAAACACAATAGAGCTATTCTAGCTATTATTGTTTTGCAACCAAACATATCTTTATATGTGTATCCATAGAGGAATAGTGATAACACTCTTTGCGAGCAAGTAAATAGTGTATTTTTGTTTTGTCAACTAGCCAAAATTTTATTTTTGTTTAGTAAAGCTCATGGAAAAAATTTCACATATATATACATATAGCAATTCATTAGGATAAAATTAGTTAACAACACCAATCTTTATGCGGATATTTTTGTTGGTAATTAATACAAATAGATAACAATGTAAATATGTTTAATAGTAAATATGCTTAACAGTGTCGGTATCTTTGTAGATTCTATTATTGGTAAATACAATATTTTTTAAAATAATAATTTATGTCGGCTTACCCTTGAGAGTAGTCTCTTTTTTTACCCTCACAGATTCTTGTACTCGATATACTTTCATAGATACCATTATTAAACATCAAATTTCTTAATTATTAATATTTTAAGTACTTCTTAGTATACTACTTTTCGACATTTTGATCTTTTTATTCAGCATTACTAAATGTACTTACATTATTTTCCACTAGTGTTTTAAAATAATTTAGTATCTACTTTGTCTTGACTTTACTTTCTAAATGCAAAGTATGATTCAACTTAAGTTTCAAACTTCAAAAGACCAGAAGTAGGGGTAGGAGTCAACCATGCGTATTACATGTATCAAGATTCTCAAGTCATTCATATCATACGCGGTTCAAGCAGAGAATTCAACCACGCTGCGATATGAACAAATTAACTTGGGTTATGGGATTGAAGTCAGAATGGAACAAGTAATGGAAGCCAGCTAATGGGAAGATGATGGTGCAATAGTACGCTTCCAATGGATATGGATCATGGGATTTTACCAGTGTTAAAATGGGCTGTACTATCCTGGAAATATAATGGGCCGTGCAAACTAATTGGGTCTTGGGCCTAAAACTTTCATGTTTTCCATTCCCCATTTTTAACTTGTCAGAGAGGCTTCGTAAGTTCTCCGCTTGCGTCTCTGACTTGTTCTGTGGGTTCCGGATGCTGGCTTCTCTCGTCTTGTGACTGTCAGTGCCATCTCTCTCCTCTTGTGTGTCATTGTGTATCACCAATTTAGTGAATTTATAATTTTATTGCGCATCAAACTTCTTTATTCTTCCAATATTTGTGCTGACATGCTCAGATTTGATTCTCAACAAAGGTATTTTTATTTTATAAATTATAATTGTGTTGACTCCTGCCTCCCACTTAACTGGGATTTCCCCTTTTATAGCCATATCTCTCTCCTCCAGTCTCAGGCGTACAAATACAAAGTACTTAAATTTATTGCATTGTTCAGAGAAGTGACTATATTTCTAATTGTTGTGTAAGATTTGGGAAAAAGGGCCACTGATTCGAGTTTTAAATCATCTGTTAGTATTCTTCGTTGTCTTTTGTCACCACAAGGCCTTTTTTTTTTTTTGTGAATTGTAGTACTAACTGGTTATGTCTATCTTATAGACTGAGAGGAAAAGAAAATAATCGGCTCCAATCATGCTTTGCTGTATACCAGAACTGGAGTTTCTCGCATGTTATAATGGAGGAAAAAAAAACAGAAAAATTAATATGGAATTTACTGTCCAAGTCCAGTTGTCAGACATTATATTTTCATTAGGCTCCCAGACCCATTATCCTTTCTTCTATTATTCATTGGTAGTTTTTCTTTTACGAACTCCAACAACTTGTAATATGTATTTTCATTCGTGAATCAAATTAAGATGGTCTTTCTAAGATTTCTCACCAAGGCATTACAAATTAACATCCTCTCAAATTCATAATATCTACAAATTTTTGTTGTTGTTACCAAATAATCCCAACGTCTTATATATCTCTCATGCTCTCAAGTTCATAATGGTCCTTATTCTTTTCTCGTACAGTGTTATGAGTTATCATGACTTGAACGTTAGGAACAAGGGAATATTGTAATTGTAATCTTCAATATTTGTATTCATATTCTTCTATCTTATTATACAAACGATGGTATAGCAATGTATTTTTCTTTTCATAATATTTGTTAGTAAAATTCTTCAATAATTTTCATTATATATAGATATTGTTACATTTAAAAATTAAGGATTGACATTTGCTGGTGTTTAGCTGTTACGATGATAAGTCTAGAAATTCACAGAGCTGAAACTATAAAACCAAACAATTGGTAATGGAATACAGCTAGATTTATTTATTGCAACCTAAATAAGTAATTTTTTTTTTTTTAATTTCCTTCTCCGACATATATACCCGTTTACATGGTTCTTCTGAAATAATTGTGTATATAATCCTTGCTATCATACGCGTTTATCTCTGATCATGTGTAAATACTTCTTTAGCGGTTTTATAATTGTATAGCAATCATATTTTCATGATTTTTTTTTTTGTCATTTTACTATTTCTTGATAAAATTTACAGATGATTTTAAATGGATACTTGGTGGTGTTACTTATTAGTTTGGCATTTGCATTAGAAAATAAAAGACAATAACAAGCTATTTGTGGATTTTCTTTAAGATGTTAATAGCTTCCTTTCACATAGATAATAAATTAATATATAATGCATGAATATCAAGTTTACACCATAATTAAAGAGCTTTAAATAAGAGTAAACTAGGTGTTAAAAGAAAAAGTTTTTTTCAGGACTCAATAATATAATTATTGCTCTCAAAATAGCTCCTTCTCCTTTACATGTACGTGTGGCGTTGCTTGCATGCAAAGCATATATAGCTATTGAATGTATGCATATATGGATCCCAATAGTCCCTAATTGTAGTAGAAATTATCCATGAAGACATGCATGTATGTCGAGAAATAAAGAAACATAACCAACAATTCCTTTTCGTTATCATTATTTTTTATAAAAATGAAAAAAGTGGCAACATGCATTACCTAGTTCATTATTCTTCTATGGTTACAATAAATAAACTAACACATGCATGCATCTGTACTTAAGCCTATGTTAAAACACAGAACAATTTATTATCCGTAAGCACCGTGTGGAGCTTATTTAACATAAGTAATATCGACTAGTTGATCAACTTGAGCTCCGTACTCAATCAATTATGTCCGTATGAGGAATAGCACAGCTATACATATAGGAAAGGCTTAACGGGTCTGTTTTATGTTATTGGATCCGTTATGAAGATTAGTTAGAGCTATTGATTGTAATTAGAGCAAAGGTCTATAAATAGACCATAGGTTGTAACTAACACGATCCTTCCTTGTTTATTCGTGTTTTTAATAATTATATTATTTTGATTCTTGTTTTTGTTGATCATCAGGAGTGAATTCAGGATTTTGATCAAGAGTAAGTACAAAATATTGTTAAGAGTGTAATTTTTTTTTCTCCTAGCAAATCAGAGCAGAATAGCGACTAGGTCTAAAAAGATCATGGCATGACTAAATACGTCACACCACGATATGGTTCCGTCACAGCACATGTGTCAATTATGTTTTGTGACCATCTTTCAAAAATTGGGCACGACAAGGCACATCACATAAAAGATTTGGTCACGGCACGACATATCGTCACATGTAATTAGGACCATTAGATCTTGATCGAATGGTGAATCTTAAATTAGATAACATAAATTATAAAAAAGAAAAAGGTAAACATGATAAATTTAACCGATCACATTTGGAGACGTCACGTGTGGTCACAGCATGATTAATGTGTTGTGATCGTTTACGTGCCATGGTCATACTTTCAAATTTTATCACCACACAACATGTGATCCAAGTTACAGTGTGACTAATCACGGCACAGTACATATTTATATTCTTAGAAGATGCATGCTACCAGTAACGAGTCAAACTAAGCCTTTTTTACACAAATCAGTTTGAACTGACTTTCTTTTCTACGTAATTTTCTTCTTGAATTAAATTCAGGGGTAGGCATTATATCTATTCAGAAGTAGACACAAGTATAAAATAACACTGGATCTAAAAAAAATTCTGAATCCAGAGGTAGACACTTTGCCTACCCCTAACCCTTCTTGAGTCCACCTATGTTGATGGCGTTATTAATTATTACGGGTTCTAACCATTCTCTTGTTACATCTCTTATTAGTGATCTTGCTTTTAGGTTTACACTTAAAGGTCTTGGTCACCTACACTTTTTTTTTTTGGGCATTCAAGTATCTTCCACTTCACATGGCATTCATCTTTCACAACCGAAATATATTCATGATCTTCTTGTTCTATTCAAGATGAATGGCTCAAAACCGTGTTCTAGACCATGCACACCCGGCCACACCCTCCCCAAATTTGATGGCTCTCCTATGGCCGAACCCCATATATATCGTAGCATAGTAGGGGCTCTCTAATATGCCACCATCACACGATCGGATATCACATATGTGATCAATAAGGCATCGCAATTCATGCATGCTCCCACTAATGAGCATTGGGGTGCAATCAAAAGAATTCTTCATTATTCAGGGGTATTATTTCTCATAGCATTCACCTTCATGCATCATCTTATTTTGAGCTTCATGCATATTCCGATGCCGATTGGGAGTGTTGCCCTGATGATAGGCGCTCCACTACCGGTTTTTGTGTGGTCCTTGCATCCAACTTGCTTTCTTGGGGTTCTAAAAAGCTATAACGCTATTATAACCATTTTTCTTTGATAATAATTCTAAATAGCTAGCTATGATTGCGTCATAGCTTTTTTGGACCTTAAAAGCTATAGTGCTATAATCGCTATTTTTAGAGCCTTGATATATATAGATATTGGCTATTCTACTTCCATAAGCATATGTGGATATATGTTTACAACTTATTTTTGCATTTTCAATGTCCGAATGGTCGATCTAAAGCGCTTAACATGTTCTCCATGTTAATATGTGCTTGGAGACCAAATTTTATATTTTTTTTGAATTTTTTTACTATTTTTTCAGAATTTTTCAAAACAAGGTTTTTCATATGTTTTTTATATTGTTTTTCCAAATTTTTCATTTTTTTTATACTGTTTTGGAAAAATTTTACTATTTTTTTAGATAGGTAGAAAATCAAATATCTGAATGGTACATAATTTTTTAGATCAAGTGATTTTCTACATATCTAAAAAAATAGTGAAAAATTTTCAAAAAATGTAAAATTTGGTCTCCAAACACATTAATATGGAGAACAAGATGAACGGTTCGGATCAACCGTTTGGATTTTGAAAACTTGAATATTGAGCCGTAGCACCGTAGGTCTCTATGCAACCCATAGCACCTTAGCCTTACCCATATATATATATATATATATAGGCTTTGACTAATTTGCTGTCAGTAGCATTTCTGCCGGCAGTGCTGCCGCATTTTATTTATTTTGTGTTGTCCAAACAACAAATCAAAACCGTTAGATGTTTAATCTATATTATAATCTACTTGGAGACCAAATTTTATATTTTTTTTGAATTTGTTTACTATTTATTAAGCTGGTTTGAAAACCGCTGTTTTCAATGCTATAGAAATTTACTGAAAACAACGGTTTTCAAACCAGCTTAATAAATAGTAAAAAAATTCTAAAAAATATAAAATTTGGTCTCCAAGTATATTATAATATAGATTAAACATCTAACGGTTTTGATTTGTTGTTTGGACATCACATGGCTAAATATAGCCCCGGCAGCACTTGGGCAGAACTGCTACCAACAGCAATTTAGTCGAACTATACATATATATATATATATATAGAGAGAGAGAGAGAGAGATGGACTTGGGTGAGACGCGGTGTATACGCCGTTTGTACTTCACGCCGTATTTTCATTTTGAAAGTCCAAACGACCGATCCGAACCGTTAGATGTTTAATCCATAATGAAATGTGCTTGGAGACTAATTTTTACATTTTTTGGAAATTTTTTACTATTTATTAAGCATTTTTGAAAGTTGCTGTTTTGCTGTGAACAGTAAAAAACAGTAAAATTTTCGGAACCATCAGATCAGCAGCATTCAAAATTGCTTAATAAATAGTAAAAAAATTCCAAAAAATGTAAAATTTGGTCTCCAAGCACATTTCAATATGGAGAACAAGATGAACGGTTCGGATCAGTTGTTTGAATTTTCAAAATGGCTAAACCATACCGTGGAGCACCAAACTCGTATACTCCGCATCTCACCCAAGTCCATCTCTATATATATATATATATGAGTAAGGCTGGGGTGCTATGGATAGCATAGAGGCCTCTATGCTACGGCTCAATATACAAGTTTTTAAAATCCAAACGGTCGATCCGAACCGTTCATCTTATTCTCCATATTAATATCTGCTTGGAGACCAAATTTTACATTTTTCTGAATTTTTTTACTATTTATTAAGTATTTTACAAAATTGTTGATCCAACGGTGGCTGCACAAAACAGTAAAACCGTTGGATTAGCGATTTTCAAAGTGGCTTAATAAATAGTAAAAAAATTCAGAAAATTATAAAATTTGGTCTCCAAGCAGATATTAATATGGAGAATAAGATGAACGGTTCGGATCGACCGTTTGGATTTTAAAAACTTGTATATTGAGCCGTAGCATAGAGGCCTCTATGCTATCCATAGCACCCCAGCCTTACTCATATATATATATATATAGAGATGGACTTGGGTGAGATGCGGAGTATACGAGTTTGGTGCTCCACGGTATGGTTTAGCCATTTTGAAAATTCAAACAACTGATCCGAACCGTTCATCTTGTTCTCCATATTGAAATGTGCTTGGAGACCAAATTTTACATTTTTTGGAATTTTTTTACTATTTATTAAGGTGGGTACAAAAACTAGTCAAATTCATACCATTGAATTTTGTACCCATCTTAATAAATAGTAAACAAATTTCAAAAAATGTAAAATTTGGTCTCTAAGCACATTTTATTGTAGAGATCATATCTAACGGTTTGGATCGACGATTTGAATTTTGAAAATGTAAATAATGCTTGTTGTAACTTGTTGTAACTCAAAAAATGTTGTAACTTGATCCCTCCTCATATATAAATGAGAAGGGTTCAAATGCACTCAAATTTTTGTGCACCCAAAGTGCATCTTATATTTCAAATCTTTTTTCTCCGTTTTCAAAGTCCGAATAGTAAATTCGAACTGTCAGATGCAATCTATATATTAAGATGTGCTTGGAGACCAAATTTTACATTTTTTGAAATTTTTTTACTATTTATTAAGCCACTTTGAAAATCGCTGATTTTATATTTTCTGGACCATTGGTTCAGGATTTTTAAAGTAGCTTAATAAATAGTAAAAAAATTTCAAAAAAATGTAAAATTTGGTCTCCAAGCACATCTTAATATATATATCGCATCTAATGGCTCGGATTGATTATTCGGACTTTGAAAACAGAGAAAAAAGATAGGGTGCATTTAAGTGCACAAAAATTTAGGTACATTTGAACCCTCCTCTATATAAATATATAGTGATAAGAGTTCTATTTTTCTCATTTAATTTCACTTTTAAAACATAGTTTCAAGAATAGTATGATTTGTTATATTTTCAATTTAACATTTTATTAAATGGAGATAATTAAACAAGGTTACAGACTGTAAATACTTTTTTGCAATCTTAATACAATCGTTAGTATGCATATGACCTGTTAAGCTTAAAAAAAAAAGAATAATTCTGAAACAAGTTCCTTTCTGTGCATCAAGACCTACCAGACACTATACATGATCCGATGGTTGACATTATGTTTTTCCTTTCAAAATTTTACAACAAATCAGGGCTATGCTAGCTTACAGCATACCGGGTCAATATCTTGGAACATCGATCGACCCCTATTGAACGAATTCGTTGTATCCTACTTCGACCTTGAATCAATGGAACTTTTCTTTGATTTCTGAATTCAATAACATTTAATCTGTGTTTGGACGGTAAGGGGATATGTTGAACCGTGTTACTAAAAGTCCATAATACAAACAACACGACCGTGAAAATTAACAATTTTTCATACCATGAGACCGTTTCATTAATGTAAAGTAACGACCACGTAACCATGTAAAAACCCAGCGATATGCCTGCTTCCTGCCTATAAATAGGCTTTCACCTCTATAAAGATTCTCCACCAATCAAACTATATTAAATCAATCAAAACACGCACACTCCCGTCTCAGTGATATATACCAACTGTATATTGTTGCATCTTGTTTCCTAGCTACCAAGTTAAATGGAAAAGGCAACTCTAGTAATGAAATTAGTGTTTTTCATGCTACTGATTAGTTCTACTAGTTTGCAGCATGTATCTGCGACAAGGCCCATGGGAGGACACAGAGATGACTTACCTCCAATTTTCGAGTCGCTTAAAGGAACTGTACCTTCTTCCGGTGCCTCTGGGTGCACTAGTGGCCCCTTAGTCAATGGCGTCTGCCCGCCGAGCCCTCACTAGTCGCTCCAATAATTGATCTAGCTAGCAGCTCGAGTTTAATTAGCTTGTGTATTAATTATAATTTGTTTAAATAAATTCTATGGTGCTTACAGACAATAAAATTAATAGTGTAATCATATATGTAATTTGTTAATTAGTTTTTTAATTAATTAATTAATTAATCATATACTGATTATTTTTTACTAGTTACTGTAATTTGTTGAAGATTAATTAAATGAATGGATTTGTTGTGTTTTTTGCTCTCTTGCATAACTAAGATTTCTGATCTAAATAATTATGAATCATTCCTGAATTAAATCCGAATTATTTCCGAATTCTAAATTTTTGACCTCACCAAACCAGAATCCAAATAATTCATTTGTCACTATACTCACAACAAGAATGTTGCCCTTGGCCGCTAATTAAGGCCAAAGGCTGATTAATCAATGATTTAATATAACTTATTTTCTAAGGTGATTTACGGAAAAAAAAATTTAGTAAAGCCCGTAGACATGCACACTACATTCCAATTTACTGTGCTGAATCAAACCCTTATCCTTCTGTGGAAGGACTAATTAATGCTTTTATCAGCTATGTAACAGTGGCTAAGGGACCATTTTCATTTGTAGTAAACTAGCAGCATATATATTTGCATTTCTTGACACGAATATGTTACTCGCGACAAACCATAATTTCATCGGTTGGAATTTATAATAAGAAACCTGAAAAGGGATTTGTTAATTACAAAATAAAAGAAATAGACATTTATATGACGGGACACAAAAATGCAACCATTTTATATATCTGTATGTATAGCAACGATATATACCCATGCAAATTTCAGGCAGTTAATTAAGAACTTAAATCTATTTTGTATATATTTAACGTTGCCAATTCGAATTTTAAATAATCAATACTAAAATGAAAAATGAGCTTGAATGGTAAAATTGATCTGTTTGAAATTCCTGTTGTGCCAAGTGCCAACATACACAAATTTGGTAAAGTTGAAAAATCATTCGTAGGAATGATCATCGTTTACGGCCGGTCCATATAATTTTTGAACTTGACTTATCAACTATCAAGTCCAAGTAGCCAGTAGGGGGTAGGAGTCAACCATATATGCGTACAACATGTATCAAGTAGTCCTGGTTACAAAGACCAGAAGCGTCCATTTCAATATCAGCGCCATTTCAGAATTCATTTCATTCATACCATACGCGGTTCAAGCCGAAAGAATTCAACCACACTGTGATACGAACAAATTAACTTGGTATAGCTACAAGTCTGGTCCGATTGAAGTCAAAATAGAACAAGTAATGGAAGCCAGCTAATGGGAAGGTGATGGAGCGGTTCCAACGGAATGGGATTGTCTCCTTACCAGTGTTAAAATGGGCTGTACTATCATGGAAATATAATGGGCCGTGAAATAAAATGTTTTTTGTAATTGGGCCGTTGGCCTTAAACCTTCCTATTTTCCATTCACCGTTTTTAATTTACCAGAGACTAGGAGTGCATATCCTCTGCATTTACTCAAAAGAAAATCGTTTGAGTTAATGAATCTAAACCGTCTGATTTTAAACGGAGACAATCCGCCACTTGCTTATAACATTTGGGGTCTTTCAATATTAGTGCAAATCTAGTCTGCATGAATTTTAAAACAGATCGGACGGTTGAGATTCATTAACTGAAAAGATTTTTTTTGAGTTAATGCAGAGGATACGAGCGCGAGGTTTCTCCGTTTGCTCTGTCAGTCGTTCTCTACTTCTCTGGGTTCCGGCTGTTGGCTTCTCTCCTCTTGTGACTGTCAGTAAGATATCTCTCTCTCTCTCTCTCTCTCTCTCTCTCTCTCTCTGTGCATTGTTTTTTGGATGGTTTGCTGTTTTTCCTCAATCGTGCTGTCTGATTCGATAAAGGTATTTCAAGTATCTTCGGTAATCAAGTTTGGATAAAATTGGGATTTAAACTACTTCAGATAGCTATTTCCAAATAGTACTTGTAAATTCATTTCTGTGTCTGAGCTATCGTCTATTTTGTTCCAATCCTTATGGATGCTCCCAAGAGCCTAATTTTGCTACCAATTTCAGATTTGTGGGAGATTTAGCAATAAGTAAACATATTAGGATAGTACAGAAAAGTTGCGGTTATCACATCCATTTCCTTTCTCCTTCTTCTTTTCTGAAGCGTTATAATTGACAAAATTTTATTTGGCATATGATTTGGTTGAAGATTTGACAAGATTGTTTTATTTTGTTGTAACATAACTTGTCAAATAATGCAAGTATTCTAATATTTCACCTTTCTGTTCTTAAAGATTCTTAATCCTATTTAATGTACAGATGGATAAGATAAAATTGCTCGTAATTAAATCACAATCTTTCGGTAGAAACAATGAGCACTGAAGTTATTCACACTGGGGGATGCCACTGCAAGAGCGTGAGATGGCAAGTTGAGATGTCACCAAGTGTGGTTGCATTGGAATGCAACTGCTCTTACTGCTCCATGAGGGGTACCGTGGGCATCGCTGTACCTTCTTCCAAATTCAAACTCACTGGAGACTCCAGTAACTTCATCTCCACCTATTCATTCGGTACACAAACTGCTAGGCACACATTTTGCAAGGTGTGCGGCATCACTTCTTTTTACACACCAAGATCAAATCCTGCTGGAAAGGCAGTTACTGTGGTTGTTAATTGCGTGGATCCTGGGACCATTTCTCATGTTGAGATTAGGCACTTTGATGGGAAAGATTTTGAAAAATCATACGAGCGCCTTTCTCACAGAGAGTCAAAGTAGCAGGAACAGGAACTGTAGCAAACAGATTTATACCTGTCCCTGTTGAGATATAACTAAGTAGTCATTTTGCAATTTAATATGATGTAAAACAGTAAAGGAGCCATCCCCATCAGCTTTGTGTTGTAATAAAATAAGAAAAAACTAAACATTGATTGTCTTGTTTATCTTTGTGTATCACCAGAGCAGGTTGTAATGAATTTATAATTTTATTGCACATCAAACTTTTTTTCTTCCCAATTTGTGCTGACATACTCAGATTTGATTCTCAACAAAGGTGCTTCTATTTTATAATTGTGGTGACTCCTGCCTACCACCTAACTGGGATTTCCACTTTTATAGCCATCCCTCTCCTACTCTCAGATGCACAAATACGAAGTACTTAAATTTATTGCATTGTTCAGAGAAGTGACCATATTTCTAATTGTTGGGTGAGAGTTGGAAGAACGAGCCACTGATTCGGGTTTCTATGAGCCATCTATTAGTCTTCTTTTCTTTTTTTTTTCTTATTGTCACCATAAGGCCTCTTGTGAATTATAGTACTAACTGGTTATGTCTATCTCATAGACTGAGAGTCTCAAAAAATAGTCGGTTCCTATCATACTTTGTTGTATACCAGAACCTGGACTTTCTCACATGTTATAATGGAGGAAAAGGAAATAGAAAACATTTAATATGGAAATTACTATCTACCTCTAGGTTCTAGAGGCAGCTGAATATCTTGGAGAAGGTCCAGTCCAGTAGTCAAACATTATTACCATAGTGAAATGACAGTTTAACAAAAGCCGTCTGATACAACTAAAATAGTTTACCAATTGAGATAACCCAGATCAAAGTCATGCTGTTCAGTTTTCATCAGTAGGCTCCATGACCCATTATGAATTCAGGTTTATACATGCTTGCTTGCTTGATCAGATCTATTAAATTTGGGAGGGTTTTGAGTTATTTTATTTTTTTCAGTTGAACCAATGAATGAAGAAATTCTTCACACTGGTGGGTGCCATTGCAGAAAGATCAGGTGGGAAGTGAAAGCACCAGCAAGTGTAGTTGCATGGATCTGCAACTGCACAAACTGCTCCATGCGGGGTAACACACACTTTATAGTACCTTCTTCAAAGTTCAAGCTAATGGAGGACTCCAGTGATTTCATCACTACTTACACCTTCGGCACTCACACAGCCAAGCACACATTCTGCAAGGTTTGTGGCATTACCTCCTTTTACACACCTAGATCAAATCCTGATGGAATTTCAGTTACTGTAAATTGTGTGGATCCCGGGACAATTTCTCATGTTGAGTACAAGTACTATGATGGGAGAAACTGGGAGAAGTCATATGATCAGACGTCAATTTCTACTTGTTCAAAAGAGGGCTGAATTGATGTTATTTGTTTGTTTGTTTTGGTACTACCACTGGTACCATGAAGCTTGTTGTGGCATCTGTAACTGAATTTGGCTGTTCTATGCGTACTGTTTAATTTCATTGGTGGTTTACTTTTGAAAATTTTCTTTTATGAACACTGACAACTTTAATATGTATTTGCTATTGGAAATAAAATTGAGATTTCTGTTTAAATTTGATATTACAAGTATAAAAATATGCTAGTATTCATTATTACGACTTATATATTTCTCATTCTCTCAAGTTCATAACAGTCCTTATTTTTCTTTCATACAATGTTATGACTTGAAACATTGGGAACAAGGGAATTTGTAATTCCAATCTTCAATAATTGTATTCATATTAAATAGTTGGGTGGTTTTACCCTAACTTTTACTCAAATAAAATATTTGTATTTATATTTTTCTTGAAGGGAATTTTGTAATTGTAGTCTTCAATATTTGTATTCATATTTTTCTGTTTTCTAATACAAACGATGGTATAGCAACGTATTTTTCTTTTCATAATATTTTTTAGTCAAATCCTTCAATAATTTTCAATATAGATATTGTTAGTCCCAGTTCCCAAAGTTTGTAGATTTTTTTTTCTAATTTTTGTCCTGTGTTTTCCACTCTAATTGGTCATTGCACAAACCATTTTATTTATGTAAATTTTTCAAATTAGTAGATGAGAATAGATAAAAAAATAGTGATTTTTATATTAGTTCAAAAATGTTGCTATTCAGATTAGTAAAACGACCAGGACTGTGCTTACGTTGAAAATCTGTTGCCAAGTGCTACTATATAAATAATGTATAAATTTTCACTCTCATTTTGAATTTCTTATGTTTTTATTGTCTATTCAGAGAAAGTGGTTTCTGCACGAGGTTGCTTTTTTTTTTCTATTGGTTCTGTAGAGGAGTGCGTCAGCTGGTCAAGTCAGATTTTTTTGTCGTTTGAATTGTAATTTTGAAATAGTGAATAGCTATAATTGAGAAATAATGGTATTATTAATAAGGTATTAATTAAGATGAAAGATAGGCAAGTGAGGTCTCAAACAAATTATTACAGTGTGAATATAACATAAGTGGTGTTAACTTTTGTCATTTTAGGACTATTGGTAGGAATCCAAGAAGAATATATATATATATATATTCTCTCTTCACATTCTGAATAATAAATATTTTAACATTTAGCAGTTGTTCTAACTATTTTGAATAACAAACTATTATTTATATATACATTGTTATTCCGAATAATTTTATTCTCAAATATTCCTTATTTTTTATGCATCCAAAGCATATATCCTAAGGACTTGTTCCGCATGTGGGAATTAAATGGGATTTTTGATGGATTTGGATTATAATCCAACTTGAGTTCGGCGGACTAGTTTTAGTTATCAGAAATGTGGGTATTTTTCATTCTTATAATTTTAGATAGGTTTTATTTGGCTCCGTTATTGTTTTTGTGAGAGAAAAACAAACTGAATTTTTTTTCTCACAAAAACAATATTTTTCAATTTAATTTCTGTTTCTATATTCATTTCCATTTCAATTGAAGACCAAACAGCCATAAATGCAATTTTTGGGTCAAATGGAACCCGACGTAGACTGAATTTGTTATATTCCAATCTTTCTCCTCTCTCTTTATTTTATACGTTGGTGGCTGTCCACTTGACAAGTGGACTCTCTCCACTGTTTGCACGTAAAAATGGAGTCTTTCTCCTCTCGCCTTTACCCAAGGCAAAATAGAATGATAGATTGTATATACAGAGAGTATGTTTGGTTGGCCTGAAAATTGACTATTTTTAATTATAAGTTTATTTTTAAAAAAAAGTTATTTGAAACAAATTATTCGGTGTTTAGTTGTATTAAGATAATGAGAATAGAGAATCAAATTTGTTTATCTTATTAGGATAAGTTATTCACACAAAATATTAGAACAAACTATTCTAATTAGATAAATATTAATTTTACTATTCTAGCTATTTTAAGATTGCAACTAAACGTACCCAAATAGTTCAAACCTACTTAAATAACTAATGTGGGACTAAATGTCAAGATTGAACCAGACATCATTTTTTTTAGTATACAAATTACAACAAATTTTTTTACAGTATATTAGTCTAATTATTTTGTGTACAATTTTTTTTCTTATTTAAAAAAATATATTTTTGAAAATAAATTAAAAAAATTTCACAACTAATTTTACGGTACAACTAAATACTTATTTCAATACATTCTATAATTAATTCCATGAATATCTGTACCTATGGGTTCTTATTTTTTTCAAAAATAAGCCTCCGTCTCGTCAAATCTCATTATATGTATATATGTAATTCTGTAACAAATTAACAGAACCTAAATATTGTTTGCATCGCTTGATTTATTTTACCATTAGTTTAAAAAAGACATGTTAACAATCACCTAAAATCAGTTCATTTTGGACTAGCCTATTAATACAGGCGCGCCATGTGTCCTTCATATATGGGACAAATGTCTAATTCAGTGTGAATCACTCCTGCCATTGCTAAAGACGTGGCATGAATTTATTTTATTGATTGGCAAACCGCCTGACCAATAAAAATGCTTTAATGAACCGGGTTTAAAACTGTGTGGATTGACAATTATATCATCATCTTTGTTTTATTTACGTATATAGTTTTTTTCGGACTCTTCTTAATCAAGTAATGTTGTCAAATCTAAAATAACTGGATTATTAACTCAGTTCTCCATATATGCTACTGTTGAAATGTTTGAAATAATAAAACGTTAATGCATGATACAAACACAGCTAAGAAGCAATGGCGGAGCTACTATGTAACAAGGGTAGGCAATTATATACTTTTGAAATTTTAAAATCGGGTATGAAGTAGTATAAATATGTTAGTCTGTCTACTCTTGGAAATTAGATTGCTTATCCATGTCCTTTAACAATTCAATATTGTAATTCAATTAAATGAATTAAATTGCAAATTGCAACTGATAATTGACTAAAATTGTTGAGTGTTAATGTTTTTCTTGATTTTTGTTTATATATGATTTAGAAATTGAGGAGATTGATTAAAATAATTCAAATGTGTAAGTTAATTTTACCCACTAACCCGGTAATCTGAAATTTTTTATCCACCTTTGATTTAATTCCTGACTACGCCACTGTCCAAAAGCCAATCAGTATTATCTCAGTTCTCCATACATATGGAAGGCTTTATATTATTCATAAAACCTAAGCCTTACTCAAGTAATATTGTCAAATCTAAAATACTGTTGAAATGTTTGAATAATAAAACTTTAATGCATGATACAAACACAGCCCAAAAGCCAATCAGATAGGATACGGACATTAAAAAAAACTTGGATGCTCCGAGAGATCTCCCTTTTTAATTTGGTTTTTGTAAATTTTAGTGCAAAACAGTGGTTGTGAATTGTGATTACTTATTTGCACCTATAAATTGTGCAGAGAGCTCCTTCTTAAATAAGCCGAAAAGCTAATGCTCCGAGAGATAACAAATGGTAGAAAACGAAAAGGACAATTTTTTTTATATTATTATTATAGTTTGTAGGTTTCATACATACATATTTTTTTTCTGTCTCTGGCAGAGATCGAACCCACTTCTTCTGTGAGAGAGTGGGGTGTCTTACCAGCTACCTTAGACAGTGGTGACAAAAAGAACATACTGATTGAGATAACTCAGCAAACTAGATTTTTGTTTAAATGGCTATGATAATGTTCTTTTTTGTAAAATTACCACAAGTCTGAAATCCAAAATCCAAAAAATATTTTCACTAAAAATTATACTAGCACAGTACCACTTACAAATTACAAAGTTTTTTCGAAAAATTACTTCCTAGTTTTAACATACTAAATTACTGAACTGTTGTCAAAATATGCTGCTCTGCATGCGTAAATAACACACAAACATTTCATATCTTGAAAGAAACATCTACTTTGCTAATAGTAGAGTAATTTTTTTTTTTTTTTGTAAGAAGGAACTTTCCCGCAAGTTTCTCAGTGCAGTTAAGCTGAAACTATCAAAAATTTTATTAATATCCCAAAAACATACAAAATTTTCAAATCTACATCAATTTGCAAAAAAATTAGAATATTCTCAATAAGAAAAAATATTTTGCCAATCTAGAGCCTGAATCCGCGAGATAAACTTTCGGATCCAGAAATTTTTTCAGTGAATAAATTACCATAAATAGAATTTTCTGATTTTTATTTTAATTAAATAGAAAATGTTATGATTTTTTTATTTTTTTTCGGTTGAAGTATTAGAAATATTTGTATATTTCTTTGAAAATGATGGAATACTATATAATTAAATTTATTAGAAATATTGTGAAAAATAACTGGGATAAATATTTTTCAGGCTGAATAAGAAAAATTAAAATATTTTTTGTGTGTTACTGGAAAAAAGATATTTTGAATCTGAGTTATTGATCCGAATTCAAAAGTTAATTATGGATAAATAACGAAAATATTGTGGTCCTTTCTAGTACATTCAAATTCTAAGATACTTCATTTATTTTGAAAAAAAAATTTGATTTGACATCATTCGACAGAGCCAAAATGTCAAATCATTTTTTTTTCGAAAAGTAGATGAAGTATTTTACAATTTAAATATACTAGAAGAATCACAATAATTTTTTATTTACTCAAAAGTGATTTTTGAACCGGGATCAATAACTCATATTCAAAACATTTTTTTTTACAGTAAAACACAAAAAAAAAAATTTCTTACAGTCACAAAAATTCCGACCTGAAAAATGTTGAATCATGTTATTTGTCACAATCTTTCTAATAAATTAAATTATATAGCATTATCCCTTTTCAAAGAAATATAAAAATATTTCTAATATTTCAATAGAAAAAATATAAAAATCATAACATTTTATATTCGATTAAAATAAAAAAATCAGAAAATCCTATTTTCGGTAAATTCTTTACCAAAAATGGTGTTCCAGTAAATAATTTATTGGAAAGAGAAACCATATATCTAGGAAATTATTCTGCGGATTGAATTTCTGGATCCGCAGAATAATTATCTAAATTGGACAGATTCCAAAAAATTTACAAATAGATTTGAAAATTTTGATATTTTTTTGGATATTAATAAAAATTTCGGCTGAAACTAAATGCAACAACCATTTCCGTTTTGAATTATAACAGCCTATCAGGAAGCCGGTCGCCTTCTATGCGTCATTTTTTGTCCTGATTTGCATTCAAGGTTCCCTTGAGTTTGCAGGAATAACTTCAAAGTTCAAACTATGCCTTTATTTGCAGTTGCCCAACACAACTTTTGATGCAGATGTGTGCAAAAAATCGCTGCGATCATACTGTAATTATTGAAACTGATATCCTCATTTATTTATTTTTTAAATCTTCATTTGTACTACAAAATTTTACTGGGTATTTGGTGCAGATTCATTGTATTGTATCCATTGCAGTAATTCACGTATGGATCGAATTCAATTATCATTTAGTTTGGACATTTGAAGTTTTTTAAGGCTTTTTGAATCTCAATTGCATCTCAATTTGATAGATGTCTTTCCCCAAATTATTTTCAATTGTAGATGCTTGATGATAAAATCTACATTATGCAAATTGAATGGGATCTATTTATTCCGTGTGTCGTTGGCCTTTGTGGAAAGAAAGAAATAAGAAAGCTGTTTTTGCAAAATAAAAGCTTGTCTCATTAACTAAAATTTTTAAATGTACCATACCTGCAAAAAAAAGATAAACCAAATTATCATGTTTTTTGAAAATTTCAAATTTTAACACGGTCGCATCGCCTAAATGCGGCCACTTTTCTACGGGCCGCATCTAGGAGATACGACCCTTTTTTTTTTTTGTCTTCTTCTCCTCGTATGGCAATTCAATCTGAACGAAAAAAAAGAGGTGGCTGCATTTAGGGGATGTGGCCCGCAAAAAGATGGTCGAACTTTGGGAATGCAGCTGTGTCAAAATTCAAAATTTTCAAAAATCATGTTGTTTTGGTTTATCTTTTTTTAGATTATGGTACATTTAAAAATTTCGGTCTCATTAAAGTTTATTAATGAGGCAGACATTGAAATTAGAAAGTGGCTTGTTTTGTGTTAGCTGTATTTGAACCTTTAAGCTTTGTTTTATTTCAAAGTGTTGTTAATTCTTTTGGATTTTTTTATTTGATATTTTTAAATATATGCATAAATTTTATTTTATGGATTATCAGTTGGCAATTGCTGACTAATCTAAATAAAAAAAGTTAATGAATTATTACTTAATAATGGCTAACTTATCTTAGTATAATTAGAGAGCCATTTGAATCAATAAAAGAAACGTAACACAAAAAAATTCTTCAATTATGTCCTTACTTCGAACAAAAAGCCTCAAATTTTATGCTTAAAATGTTGACGTTGAGCTAGATTTCTCTCCGTATAACTTTTATCTCACAAAAATAATGTTCATAAATCATCTATGTCCACCATAATTTATCATTTGATTCTTTTACTTGTTAGAAAATATCCAACAAATTTGATGTAATAGAAAAAAAAGTTTAAGAAAAAGGTACCCATATGCTATTATTTCATATCAGTGTTCTAAATAGCGCGTTATGGCATTTTTGGACCCTAAACGCCAAGCTATACAATTAAAACACGTTATTTGAGCTACAGACGCTATAGCGGTAATAGCGGTCCACTGTAGCGCATAGCGTGTAGTGCAAATAGCGCCCGCTATGCAACATGTCTTTCTTTTTTTTTCAATTTATATGGGCTTTAAATAAAGGCTCGGATTGGATTTTAACCGTGATTTACTTTTTATAATTGACGTACTAAGTTTTATGTTAAATTATTAATTATTATTTTGATAAAAAAATTATTAATTATTAAATGAGATCAAATAAGGAAGCTATAGTGCCCTATGCAACATGAGCTGTTTTTTTTTTATTTATATGGGCTTTAAATAAAGACTCAAATTAAATATATTAAGATATTTCTTGAAGTAACAAAATGATACTTACTATATGGTAGTTTGAATATTTTGAATAGATAAGATAATTAATTATGCCATGATGTCTAGGTTATTTTGAAATTTAAATAGAAAAAAGATAGATTATGTCATGATGCTGAATATATTTTAAATAGAAAAAGATTAATAGTTTATGATATTAGTAATAGTATGGATATTTTGAGTCGCAATTTGAACTTTGTATTGGTTCAATATGAATACTATAATTTTTTAATCAATTTGATGTTATTTATTATTCTATGAGACTTAGATAATGTTAATATTTAGTACAAATATATGATATAATTTTTATAAAAATAAAAAAATGCTATGTGGTATAGCTTTCGCTATAGCGACGCTATTCGTTATAGTTTTTTTTTCAGCTTCCCGCTATGATGCGATAAACGTTATTTAGAACCTTGTTTCTGATTCACATTATTCGATTTGAAATGGACGCTTCAGGTTAATCCGTTGAAATTATTGAGAAGTAGAGTTATAACAAAGTTAACAAATTAACTTTGTGTATTTATTTTAAATATTCGGATAGAAAATAAGATTCTGCAATTCCATTCCAGAATATATAAGCATTGAGAAAAATTAAAGAGATAGGATTCATGTAATGGACAGATTTAAGATTTAAATCTTCTCATTTTCTTAAAAAAAGGAGCATTTTCTTTTTCTTTCATTTGAATCGCTCAAAATCCATCACACGACTTCAAATATTTTTTTCTTTTATATCAATCTAATTTATTGAAACAATTCAAATATACTTGAAGCCGTGTAATAGATTTAAAATGATTCAGATGAAAAAAAAAAAGAAAAAAAAAGGAGAGTTCTACTTTTCGAGTCCAAATTTGCTGTAGTTTTGGTAGGAATTACAGAGCCCTGAAATTTTAATATCAACCATTCAAATTTTTTCTGCACAGATTTAAAAAAAAAAATTATGCACAAATCTCAAAAAAAACCAACAATTTGGATTTAAATTATAGGGTCCTGTAATTCCCAAGAATTACAGGAGATTTATTTTCCTACTTTTCAGATTTCGGTCCGCAATAGACACCTTTTTCCATTTGTTGGTCAAGGTAGGGGGTCAGGTTGGATACATTGGATTCTTGCCGAGTGATAGCAACAAACGAAGAAATAAAGAAACGACACATGGAAGTTGGACTTATTCAATACCTTCTTGCTTTGCAGAGGATAGTTAATGAAAGCTCAGCTAATGAAAATTGTGGGATACTTGTTTTGGTGAAACATGGACATCATAAACTGGATCTGTACTGTACTTTAGTCACTTTACCTGTTGCCACTGTTATACTGTTTCTCTTTTGTATTTATTTAGGAATTATTGCCAGACTCCTAGCTAGGAAAATCTAAATATCTCATTAATAGATTTGGTCGCAAGTTGGATGAAATGTACTTTCGAAGATAACATTTTGGGCTATTTTATGTAAAAGGGCAAATCAATGTATTGCATTTATTTTGTATGTATCTATGAAAAATCCTATTAGCATGCATTTTGGTTATATTTGATTTTTGCTTGAGCGTTATGTCGGGTGAATGAACCTGTCTATTTTTTTGTGCTTTTAAGTAATGGCGTAAGGTCTCAGTGAACAAGTGGTCCAGAGACACTTTCTATTAAACCGTGCTGGTATGCTATTTTCTTTAACACATGATTGTTACTTGTAAATAATTATTTATGGAAGTGTCGGCAATATTTTATGAACTTAAATTATTCCTCGTAAAAGGCAAAATATGAAATATGCATGGGAAGAGATAAATCGACAAATGACAAAGTCTGAAAAGTGACATTCAACAGAATTTTTATAAGAAAAAGCCAAAAAAATAAAAATTGTAATAAGCATGATTAGTGAGGCTACGGTATTATGTATAGCGCACACCGGTTCATGCTATAGTTTTATATTTTTATTTTGAAAGTTTAAATAGCTGATTTAAACCATTCAATATGATCTCAATATAACAATATACTAGAAAATCAAATTTTGTATTTTTCAGAATTTTTTATAATTTTTTAGATAGGTAGTAAATAACTTAATCTAAAATTCTAAATATTATGATCACTCAAAAGTAGTGATTTTCTACCTATCTAAAAAAATAGTAAACAAAATTTTAAAATATAAAATTTAGTCACCAATTAAATATTCATATGAAATCATATTAAATAGTTGTAATCGATTGTTTAAATTTTAAAAACAAAAATATAGAACCATAGTATGGACTGATGTGCTCTATACATAGTACCGTAGCCTCACTCAAACATGATTTATATGTGTATTAATGCAAATTTAAAAACTATTGATTTTAATTAAGTGCCCATAAAAGTGAATTGTTTGTATGTATAATCAATCAATGACTGATCAACTAATCTTCTAATTATAACAAAATTGATACACTATCTAATATAAACTTGAAAACGTATGAACAAGTTTAATTATTTACTTTAATAAGTCTTTTATTGGTTTTCAGATAATTTGTTGTCATTATATACCTACCTCATTTGGAATTTCGTTATTAAAAAAGTTGACATAATACGAAGAAAATGTTTATCAAAATTAAGAAAAATGATAATCACACATACTCTATAACATAGATTACTCATGTATTATGTGTTTGTACAATATAGAGTGATGTTACAGTGCTTTGGAAAGTAAAGAAAGTGTTTTACTTTCCGTTTATTTTTGTTTTCAAAGTTTAAGCAGTTGATCTGAACTTTTCAACATGATATTTATATTGTAATGTGTTTGGAGATTGAATTTTATATTTTTTGGAAAAAAATATTATTTTTTTATTTTTTGAAAATCAGTGTTTTTCTGAATTTTTAGTATTTTTTTTATTTAATGTAAAACTGTGATTTAAAAAAATTCTAAGAAAAATAGTAAAAAATTTCAAAAAATTATAAAATTTGATCTCGAAGCACATATCAATATAAACATTGTATTGAGAAATTTGAATTCACTATTTAAAATATAAAAATATAAATATAAATTAAAAATAAAATACCATTGTTATTTCTCAAAGCATATAGCCTATCTCATATCATCAATTTTATTGTCAGTTAGTAAAAAATACGGCATAGACTACATTTACAGCAGGAATCAAATGAAACTTGTGAAAAAGCCTATTTTGTACTTTAGGAAGTCTCTGCCCGCGGGCATCGAAATCTCGAGCTTTTCAGTGATCTGAAAAGAGAAAAAGTTGCCCCCTGTTTTTCTTCTCTTTTCATTATTTTCTTTGTCATTATGTTGTGGATTTGTTTTTTTATTTAATACTTTGAGGGGGTGGGTAGATTTCCAACACTGCGTGGTCTTGGTCTAGAAATCGTTATTTCCGTAATCCGCGTTCATTATGTTAAATTGATTTCTTATGAAAAACGCTAGTGCCGTAACATGTAATAAAATCAACAGCTTTTTTTAACCACCCAGATGCGTTAGCAGACAGTAATTAAATACAGTACACAGTTACACACAGTAGCAAACAACGGTTCGAAAGGTAAGCAACCAACACAAATTGTGTCAAACTGTTTTTATTTACTATACACTTTCATTTGACCAAATTATAACCACGCGAACCAAGGAAAAAGTTTCGTATCCTTCTGCTAACAGCTGTAAACTATTGCTGCCTTCTGTCCCCCAACGATTGATTCGGTTCAAATCAAATTAAATTCTTCTTCAGTTTTCAAATATTGAATCGAACCGAACTAAATCGATTAAATCTATCAACCAATTAAGAACCGAACAGAATAAACTGAAGTAAATATCGATTTGTTCGGTTTAAACTTTAAACCGAGGTAAACCTATTATACAATTAAAGAATATATTATCATACACAACAATTAAAGTTCAGTTTGGTTCGATCTGATTTGTTTTAATGATACCATTATAATACCAATAAAATTGGAGTCGAACTATTAAAAACCAATCAGTTCAATTTAATCGGTTTTGAGAAGTCTAATCCAAACTAGTCCATTTAGACTGAAATTATTCAAAATTTCAACCGAACCGATCCATTTAAACCCGAATTTTTCAGTTCAGTTAAAAACCGAACAAACCGAACCATTTAAACATTCCAACTCTTGTCGGTTAAACAAAATTGTACGTTATTTATGTTGCACATTTGTTGGTCAAAATGTAACTACAGTTAAGAACCTTCATAAATTGATATAAGGTTTAGAAAAAAAAAATATTGAATCCATTACATTATTTGAAAATTTTCATGGAACTTAATAAACAATAAATAAACTAGATTAAATGGTACTATATTTAATGAAAGAAATTGATTTGAACGATATAAAATGTTAAACAGCTGAAAGTCCTTCATTTCATTAAATATATTACTCTATTGGCATAGTTGTTCTGCTGGCATACTTCATTATAAAAGACACTGAATCAAATTAGATCGGAAACTGAATAAATCAGACTAAGATAATCACCACTCAAGACGTTTTAGTAGAGACACTGAATAAATCGGATCAAAAATCGAATCAACCAAATCAGAATAATCACCACTCAGATGTCAGTATAATGCCGTTAGTATAAGAGACATAAAAGAAAGAAAACGAAGAGAAAAAAAATATAATAAACCCCAAAACAAATAACAATATATAAATTTCTAGATTGTGTGTGATTTTTGAATCAATGTTACTTTTTTTTCCCATGATGTGTTTGGTGGATCTTTTTTCTAATCTATCTTGGTTGCTATTTTAAGTTATTCTCGTTCATAGCTTAAAATGATGTGACAAATATGAGTTGGACCCAATTTTTTTTTTTTCCAAGAGCTTGTGAGGAATGGAGATGGTGTTAAGTATTTTTAAGTTATATATGTTCAATTTATGTTTTAATTTTAATTGATTCTTTGTTTAACTTGTTTTTTCTCAATTTATTATACTATTCTTTGTAAGTAAAGTTTCTCTAGTTTAATTGTAAATTATATTTTTCATCGTCACTGACAATCCTATTTTTTACAATTTTATTAATTTATTTTTCTAAATATTACATGTTACTTATTAGACTTTAGATTATTAGAATGGGTCAGAAAATTAATATCGATGACAAATCTTTTAGAAAAGAAATATTATTTCTCATATTTTTTTCTTTCTTAAATTAAGATTTACCACAACTATTTTCACTTCACAACTAAACATTTATTTATGTATATCTTTAAATTTTTATAACCATTCAAGTATGTACTTATGACTTGTGAGTATGAGTTACTGTAAATAAATTTGTGAGTTTTTGTACCTGTGAAATCTCACCACACATAATTACATGACAATCAAATTAGCCCTTATAATGGAAGGGCCAATGTCTTTCAAATCAATTCAGATTTGACATATATTTTATCTAAATAATTAAGAATAAATCTACAAGTTCATTTTTCAATTTATTTTAATATTTATGTACTCTATAAGTTAAATGTAACATAACAAAATTAATGTAAATATAATTGGATGCACTATAAAAAAATGTTGTATTTAATGCTTCCATGAGCTCCATCATAATCCGGGGCTCATCAAATTTAATGTTCAAATTGAACCAAAATATTGTGTGATCTATTCTTATTCAGAACTCTAATATAAACAAGACACCAATGGGATTTAAGGGTGGTTTCAAAGTTTTAACTAGTTACTTGGGTAAATTTTGTTGGATGTCACTAAACTCTGTCCTTTATCATGGATTGGTCACTTAAGTTTGATTTGTATCTTTGTAGTTACTAAATTTTTCATTTGTCTTAATCAAGTAATTTTATAACTTTTTCATCCAAAAAGTTAATAAAATTAATTTTTCTATTAATATTTTGAATGAAATAAACATGTCTGTTAGTATTTTGGACGGAATTAACATATTGTGTCAATATTTTGGCCGAAAAAAATATAGAGTAACTTAAGTGTGTCAAGTAAAAAAAATCCAGTAACTACAAAAAACAAAATAAACTGAGTGATCAAAATTTAATAACCTCTTGCAAATATTAGCCAAGTTATTTAGTGCCAAACTTATTTCAATAAAAAAAATAGGTTTCACCGAGAGAAAACAAGTCACTGATTATATATTGAACATATTTGCTCTGCATTTTATCACAACGGTATGTCGGTATGTCACAGCTATCATGGGGCCGTGGCGCCGTGCTATTGCATTCAGTGTAGCCTACAATGCCGAGTGTGGTCAATTTGACCAGACATTGGTGCAACTTTGTAAATAACATTAGAAAATTTCTGTCCTACGTAAGGTCCCCTGGACCAACCAAACTTTTGGGAGCCCATTGCGTTGCTTGCTTACTTTACAGGCCCACGCGGAATGACCGTTTAATTTGTCCTGTGTGGGCTCTCTAATTTCTAAACCCCGTTATTTTTTTGCCTTCTTTGAACTGGTCTAAACCCCGTTTTTAGCTGTATCAGCATTTACGGGGGAGGTGAGGAATCTAGTACGGGCCCACTCCGTTCGGCAGCCGGCTCGGTGGGAGCCTTATAACAGACATTTCCTTTAGGAGTCTTCTCTTCTCCATTTTTGTTGGGCTGCATTTTACCAGTACATTTAAAATGTTATACTAGGAGGGTAAATGGCTTTGTTGAACTGGAGATGAAATGGTACCACATAAATATAGCACAACCGTAGCACCGTCTCTCCTTGGTTCCTTTTTTTGCCCTTTCGCAACTTTCGTTTGCTTCAAGCGACGAGTATTTATCTACTGTATTCAGATCTCCCGTGACAGTTAGGCTATAAGAAAGTATAAGACAAATGATTTACCAGCTAGAATGCTATTTATTACAACAATGTGCACAGGAAGGAGAGCTCTGACGAGTATCTTTTTCATCGGATTTTACTATTTTCCCATGATTGTTTCCTCTTTACGCTTTCTTTAAATAATATAAAACAACATTAGACCGCCTTTTTCCAGTTACAACTTACAAGCACTGTCAAACCCCTTCTATTTCAAAAATTCGCACTAATCAAACCCCCTTCCCACTCCCCCGTTTTCTCCTCTCTCTCTCCGTTGAACTGGAACCCTAGCTTGATGCTCGACTGAAATTTCAGATCGGAGATGACAGATGCAAGTGGCCGCGCTAGTGGCTCTGTTGGAGGCAAGGCGGCTCCTGTGCGGCGTAGGCCCTCGCTACGACGGAGCCTGGACGCAGATGAGTTCATCAACATGATGCACGGGTCAGATCCGATCAGAGTTGAGCTCACTCGACTCGAGAACCAGGTCAGAGGTGCGAATGTAGCTTGATCTATTGCTTTTTTAGCGTTGATTTGTTTCTTGGGTTATGCTTGAAGCTTTGGTTGTGAATCTATTGCAGATAAGAATAGGGAATTAGGAGAGGCACAGGCGGAGATCAAGTCACTCAAATTGTCTGAACGAGCTAGAGAGAAAGCTCATGAAGAGGTACTCCTTCCTTTTCACATTGTGCAAATAGGGCTTCATGTTACATGTTAGTTTCTATGTAACAATAGTTTTTCAGTTAAACTGGTTAATGAAACAAAATTTTGATCCATAGCCATTGTGCATGTAGCTGTATGGAAACACTGTCTAATTTTGGAATTCTAAAATATCATAAATTATTTCCATGTATCTTTGTTTAGGTTTGCAAGAGTAAATTAGATGAGGATTAAATTCAAGTTAAACTCTGCTTTCTGTTAGCTGAAGTGTTTAAAGTATTTGCTAACCCACTTATTTTATTTTTAGTTCTATATTTCTGAAAATTAAAGCAAGTTGTCTCTGAATGAGTTGGTATGATAGCCCCATCAAGTGAGCTTTTCCTTTATTGGGACAATAACTGCACTATCCTATCTTTTACCATGTTATGTTTTTTTTACTTCCATTTATGTCAAACTTATTTTTGGGTTATTAACTCTATTAGTTAACCAAAGAAAATTTCTGTACATCTTGGAACTGAAAGTCAATCATGCTTCTAAATTCTGTCAAAAGCACTCTTGAAAAAAAAAATGGAAATGTAGCCTTTCTCATTTTTAACTCATTCCAGATTTCCGAGGAGTTCTTAAAATTGGAGGAGAAGCTAAAGAAAACAGAGTCCCTTTTAGAAAGCAAGGTACTGGTGCTAAACTTATCTCCGTTTAATATGCTTTTGTTGCTCATCATTATAATTTATAAGTCCATTCTTACACATGCGTAATTGGTGATAGAATTTGGAAATAAAGAAACTAAATGATGAGAAGAAGGCCTCTGTAGCGGCCCAGTTTGCGGCAGAAGCGACGCTTAGAAGGGTTCATTCAGCCCAAAAGGATGATGACATGCCCCCTATAGAAGCCATTCTCGCACCGCTTGAGGCAGAGCTAAAGATTGCTCGTCAAGAGGTAGGGTACCAGATGATTTTTATATCAGCTTCCTTGTTAATCACTTGTTTATATCAAGAAAGCTCTACAAGGTTCTATTATCAGTTGATTTTCTTTTCTAGTAAAACTGTTGTATTTGATGGCTGTGTAAGAACCATCATATCCAAGGGTTATTTTTAAAAATGAGTCAATTTATAGCAACTGTTGGTTAAAATAATGGTTTGTAGAGTGGCAACAGGACCGACTGATCAGCTTAATATGGGAAAACGGAAATACAATATACAGACAAATGTTCAATATCTTAACATACAGAACCAAAGCTGAAGGCTTCAAAAATAAAAAAGGAATATCAAAAGAAGGAAGATTAAAAGCACCTTGCTATTAATCTCTGGCAAATGCATACACCTGTAATCACCAGAATAGGGATAGCACATGTACTGAAATCTTTTGGTGCCACAACCACTACCAAGGTGATGTAGGTTGGGGTATGAAGTGTTGGGATAAGGAGACGAGTCTTATCACCACTCTCACAAGGAATAAGAGTTATCTCCTTACCCCTCCACCTTTATCCCACTCCCAAACATTGCCCAATTGTATTGAAGTTCATTCACTTTGGTTGGTGCTCTCCTATCTGAGAAAACATCTTAACAAAAGTTCTTTTTAATGATGCATTTTTTCCAGTCAAATGAACAAAATTATGATAAGGGATCACTGATTTGAAGATTTATCCTACTTGTAGATTGCAAAACTTCAAGAGGATAACAAGGCACTGGATCGGTTGACCAAGTCAAAGGAGGCTGCTTTGTTGGAGGCTGAGAAGACGGTGAAAACTGCACTGGCAAAAGCTGCTTTAGTGGATGACTTGCAAAACAGAAACCAAGATCTGACAAAGCAAATTGACATATGCCAGGTATAAATAGGTAATACAGCCATAGTATTATCCTATCCAGCTGCATTTTGCTCTAGAATGTCATCAATAGTACCTTTTTCACAGGAGGAAAACAGGATCTTGGACAGATTACACCGGCAAAAGATTGCAGAGGTTGAAAAGCTGAGCCAGACAGTGAAGGAACTTGAAGAGGCTGTGTTGGCTGGTGGAGCTGCTGCCAATGCTGTTAGAGATTACCAGCGCAAAGTTCAAGAAATGAATGTGATATTTCCTCACCTTTTGCTTGGCAGTTTGTATACATATAATTCAATTTCGGCTGAAAATTTTGTTGTTCCTATAGGATGAAAAGAAAACTCTGGACCGTGAGCTGGCGCGTGCGAAAGTAACTGCAAATAGGGTTGCAGTAGTAGTTGCAAATGAATGGAAGGATGGAAATGATAAAGTCATGCCTGTTAAGCAGTGGCTGGAAGAGCGAAGGTTCATGCAAGTAAAAATCTCTTACTCCCTTATTTTTGTACTGACAAATTGTTAAACAATGTTTTGTTCTTGGAAGAATTATCACTGTTGCATGTAAAACCTCAAATTAAGAACTACAATACCTGACTGAACAACTTAAAACAAAAGGATCTTATTTTCCTTTGTAAAATATCATTTGTTTCTTGTCTCAACTCCCTCCATTTTACTCAAAGATGTCTAACAAGCAGTTATTTGTTCGTTTCTTCTTTTACAATCATTAAGAAAGAAATTTTTGGGGGTTTATGCAGATACTTCTTATATTGCTTATATCGCATTTTGTTATATTGCTTGTATATTTGCCACATTTTGTTCTATTTGTGAACGAAAGGAACTTTATATTCTTCAAGTTACACACGTCTCAAAAGTACTGATTATTTCTCCTTGCTCTCTCATTGATTGATTGTCTTTACTAATAAGTGTTGCATAGCTGTACCATTCTTTTGTGGAATATCACAATTGTATGTAAATTGCTAATTTATTACTATTTTCTGTACAACAGGGTGAGATGCAGCAACTTCGTGACAAGCTGGCCATAGCAGAACGAAGTGCTAGAATTGAAGCTCAACTGAAGGTAACAATCAAAGCAAAAGAAAGTTGATTTACTATAAGTGGTACCTGAAGTCCTTTTACTACTGTGCAAGTTGCCTGGTAGAATTGCTCTAAACCCTGCAGAGCCAATTGTTAAAAGGGATCATTCAACAATATTAAATTAGGGACATAACTAGATATACAATTTTGTGATATTAGTGAATGGCTTTGTTAAGGTGCATTGACCAGGCCAAGGCCAAAAATTTAAAAATTCTTCTTAGAACTGAGATCAAGTGTGTGAATAAAATTCTAACTAGCCTTTGCTAACTTGCAGGATAAGTATCAGCTTCGGCTCAAGGTACTAGAAGAAGGATTGAGAACACCATTAAACAGTTCAGGACGCACCAACTCAGAGGGGAAGCCCTTGAGAAATGACATATCTGTAGTTTCACGCCGCCAATCACTAGGGGGTACTGGGGCTGCCGATAAGGTCCACAAGTTGATCTCCAATGGTAGTTCTATGAATAACAAGAGATCACCATCACCCAGACCTTCTTCCCTCTCTGTTAGCAGCAGTATGGTTCTGAGACGTGCAAAAGGCGCATCAAAGTCATTCGATGGTGGCTCAAGGGATCTCAGCCGTAGTGTCACATCACTAACTTCAAACACAAACAAATCTGGTAATGCAAAAACACCCCTGGGTGTTGGAGTCAGTGAAGAAAAGGAGAAGGGAGAAGGGTTGAGGAATGAGGAACAGGTAGATTCAAATATTAGCAAGGATAATGAGCCAAATGAAGAGCAGGTATCTGGGTTTTTGTACGATATGTTACAGAAGGAGGTTATTACCTTGCGGAAAGCTTGTGAGGAGAAAGATCAGGGCCTCAAGGACCAGAACAGTGCGATTGAGGTAAGTTACTAGTTTGAAAATTTATTTTAGAGAACTGGAAAATTTTCTACAAAAAGAAAAAGAAACAGCTACTGCTAGTGTTAATTTCCTTCCTCCTTTTTTGTCCCTGTTTTGATTGGATGAGCCTTTTTAGTCTAGTTCTGTGACACTGCTGTAGGAATCTGGTTTTGATGGTATATATTGTATGCTGCTTTTGTTGACCCAGTATATGACCGTGAGTTTCTAATAATTGGAAACTTGGGGTTGCTCGTGTTGGGTTGTCTGATGTCACATCACAATTGGGACATCCACCGCACTAAATATAATTGGAATTTAAGGATAATTAATATTTATTGATTTGTAAAATAGTGCTATGTGGTTATACAGTAAAAGTTGGATTCTATTTTCCATCTAATTGATGAAATTGTAATCATGAACTTAGATACAACCATACAAGCTGCTGCATCCCCTATATCATTTTGACTTAAATTTGATTAGGTTCAGGTGGAACTGAACCAAAATGGGTAGGATTTGCTGTCCATAACTTCATTGGTACTTTGGTTCTTTCTAATCTGATCATAAATGCCTTCTTATAAAATACTTTATCTCTGACCTGCCAATTTTGTGATGTTAATTGCAGATGCTGGAGAAGAAAGTGGAAACATTGACAAAGGCAATGGAAGTGGAGGCAAAAAAGATGAGGCGAGAAGTAGCTGCAATGGAGAAAGAAATAATGGCGATGCGCTTAGACAAAGATAGTGACTTCAAATCAAGGCGCCTCAGCATTTCCAGGGCACCTGTAAGTACGAGGTAGGCTCCTGCACCACTTCTCTCCCTTGAACAGATTGCCTACACATGTTATTAACAGTCATGTCAATTGTTCTATAATTTCAGAAACGTGCCTCGAAGTTCTTGACATGCAACTTTCAAATAGGTGCTGAACTCAGAAGGAAAGAGCTGCATTTGATGTGTAGGCCTCTCATGATTACTTTAAATCTTCTTAACTTTTCATTGTTTTTTCCATTTTTTTGGATTGCCAGATTGATTTAGCACTGACAGCCCTGCAAATTGGAGGGGCCAAATCGGTTCGGTTGTTGCTTTAACATGACCTCTATATTGTGATAACATAACACATGAGTGCAGAGAATTAGATTTTATGGATGGGATCTCAAGGTTTGATTTATTTGTATAGATTTGTTTTGTTCTGATTTTTCATCCTTTCCAAGACAAGTTTTCTCTTAACATGTTTAGGGCTTTGTATCTCTACAGTTGTTTATATTTGTTGTAATTAAAGATTGAACCACTGATATTTATCTAGTGGAAATGTGTTGAGTTTAAATTTATTTTCAGTGGTAATGTAACTAGTTTTAGATGTTTTTAAGTAGTCAAAATACTCATGTACACTGTTTGTTGATAACAGAAGTTCTCTAAAAAAAAAATTGCTCGTAGACATTTTATTGTTATCTGGAGAGGAACTTACCTTTCTTAATAGAGATGTTAGTTCTAACTGGTGAAAAAAATGGCTGTTTAAAATAATTTATGAAGCTAGATTTGGTCGAGACAAAGATAAAGTAGGAAAAAGAGGAAGTGCTCGTTTCATAATAATAATTACTTATTAATAGATAGTATATAATTGTTAATAATGAAAGATTTAGTTTTGCGCATGTTTATATATGTATTTTTGATATGTTGTGGTTGATGATAAACAATTATTGATAGGGTGAAGAAAGCCCCATTTCTTATTGTCCCACTCACTTGTATGTTAATAATAATTATTTATTTGTGAAGTGAAACTATATAAATGTTAGCGATTATTTATTAAAATTATATAGATTTATATAGATTTTGTAAAATTTTATCATGAAAAATGCATTTGTATTGAATAAATAGATAACTGTTGTTTACAAACAAGGGGAACAGTAAAAAATATTATTGTTAACGGGATGAATATGTTGATGGAAAATTAGGTAGATGACAGCACCTCAACGCGCTCGAGTGCTGATTGCGACAGTTTTCCTTTGGACCGACTCTGGCCCAAGTTCTGTACCTAGCTAGATACAAAAACAGAATATTGACAATAGACAGCACCAATGAGATTTTTCTGAAAAGTTAGATGGCAACTTAGCAAGTGCCACTAGCAATGGATATATACAAAAAGTATTTACAAACACCAACTAGAGTTAATGGGTCTTTGGTTGGCTCATTGTCTCATGTTGTAAAACAAAATATTTACTTTTATATAGAAAGATGAAAGTCTAGCATATCAATTTTTATTTAGTTGTCTATAAAAACTTTCTATTTAGATTTCGAATTCATAATCTTCTACAATTTAACATAATAATGATAATAAACAATCTCATGATAAGGAGTCCGGTTAATATAACATCAATGTCATATGACACTAACTTCAAAATTAATTAAATAAACTTCAAACAACTAATCCAAATCATTCAAATCAATTTACTTTATGAGTGATGCGTTTACATACAATTTTTATTTTTTTTATATTTTCGAGTTATTTTCATATCAAATAAAAAAGTAGGAAAATGAATATATTAAAATTAACTTAAAAACTCACACATTTGATCGCTTGACTTGATACTAAATGAATTTAAAAAAAATATAAATTTTGATGTAAACACATAATTAACGAAGTAGATCGGTTGAATGGTTTGAATTCACCATTTGAAGTCGATTCAATAGATTTTGAAATTGATGTTATATAGGTCGAAATAATATTGATGTTATATTCGCCATACTCCACGATAAGAGGATGAACATTGGTAATAGATGCTGTCCCTGTAAGGACTGAGAGTCAGTAAATCATATGTTCAGATCGTCCGGGTTTACTGGTATGGTAAGGGTACAGTTGCCGAGACAGGTATCAGCACTTTAATCAATGGTAGTACTTTGTTACAGGCCAGTACAGCCAAGCCATTTTGGGATCCCAGCAGATGAGCATTAGAAGAGAACCATGTCATTTGTACTATGGTGGAAGAGATGTAAGATAATTTTTACAAAAGATCACAAGTCAGTCATACTGCTCTTGGAGATCATATCTAAAGTTTGAAGTATTTCTAATTACATTGCTAGCCTGGATTTATCTGAAACCATATTTTGAAACATTTTGACCAGTGTTGTAAAAAACGTCCGTTTTGTCTGATTAGTCGTTGGTGGTGACCAAACCGTCATGAATTTTTCCGACTAATCGGCTGATTATTTTTTATTATGGCCAATTATTTCTAATTATTTCTGATTAAGCACTTGGCGGTACCCTGTCCGTCCGACGACCGCATACCGTTATTTATAACACTGTTTTGGACCACAAATTTGTTCGAAATTTGTTGGACTACACTACACTATTTTTTTTAATAAAAACAAATTTGTTTCTCGATGATCTAAATTTTTAATTTCTAAAAAAAAAATCCCCGGAATTTGATTTTTCGCACGGTATAAGCTATCTTGAGTTTTGGGCTTTATTCTATTCTGGCACACGGCATAGGTAAATGGGGCATGAGGGAGGGCTAAGCATCAATTCAACCGACTACACTATTTAATTGCTATAACCTTTGGCAAATTTGATGCCTAAAAGAAAAACGAAAAAAGAATTGACGAATCTTGGCTTGTGCTTTCTCCTTCAAAGTAGCCTTGAAGTGAAAACCACACTTTTTGATCGCTTATTCAAACCTTCGGCGAATTTCATGCTTAAGGAAAACGATAAAAGAAATGACGAATCTAGGTTTGTTCTTTGTCCATCAAAGCAACCTTGAAGCGAAATCCAAGTGGCGAATGCCGAATGCTTCCGTAACGTTCACGGGATTTTGTTCCAAATAGATTTGTTGTGGTACCCAAGACTATGACTTTTCGTACGGCATGTTCTGCTTTTTTTTTTTTGGGCACAAATTTCAAATGTATATTAGCTGGAATTCCAAGGTGGCGTATTTACCTCCCAAGAAATGTCATATATAACTCTCTTTTTTTGAAATGATTGGTAGTAGCTACCAATGGTAGCTTTTAAAAAGATCTTTTCTGAAATAATTCATTATAAGGATCTTAAAATATAGATTGTTTAGTTCATATTAAATTTACAATTGAATTGCATTAAGATGATGTTCAAAATTGTAGTACTATAGTTTGGCTAGTATGATATCAGTGTCATTTCAATCTATATAATGTCAACTTCAAAATCTATCGAATCGACTTCAAAAGATGAATTCAAATGGTGAATTCAAACCGTTCAAATCCATTTATTTCATTACTTGCATGTTTATATGCAAAATTTATAACTTTTTGAATTTATTTAGTATCAAATGTGTGAGAGTTTTTAAGTTAATTTTAATGCATTCATTTTTCAACAATTTTGACTGCTTGATTTGATACTAAAATAATTAGAAAATATAAAAAAAAATTATGTAAACGCATCACTCAGAAAGTAAATCGGTTTGAACAGTTTGAATTAGTCGTTTGAAGTCTATCTAATCAATTTTGTAGTTGATGTTATATGACATCGATGTCATACTAGCTGAATTCTATATAACTTATTAAGTTTACAGCGACAAATAAGCACTTGGGCCGTCGAGTTTTTCGACGACCCAGGTATTTTTAAAATTTCTGAAAATCGTAGATATTTTTATTAATTTTTATTTAATATTGAATATTAATAAAAATCTCGGGCAACAATGTCAACAATCAAACAAAAAAAGGTAATTAGTGTGTTACAGGAAAGAGATTTGTACTTGTTAGAGAGACAATGACTTGTTCTATCTTTAAACACATGTTATGTTGTAAATCAATTTAGAAATTTACATTGTTGATTGTTAATAAAAAGAAAAACATACTTGAAACTTTTCATAGCTAAATTTATCTTCTATTTTTATCTTGTGTTTTGTTATTATTCACCTTGTTCATCCTATCACATTGTGCATTATATAAAGCTAATTATTTTTCGAATTTCATCCTGAAAACATAGATGTGTGTTGGCCAAAGATTAAATTTTTGAATTAAGGTAATTTATATTTCTATGGTGTTATACATGCTAATTCATAATCAAGAATCTGTTTTTGATTTAGTGGCAAATACACATAGTTTTTATGTGAAAGATAATAGATTCAAAACTCACAAAATAATAAATCCCTTGTATTAAAACACATAGGCTTGAAATGTATTGGATGACTTGACCTCAAACTCATATTTGAAAAAAAAAATACTAATTCATAATCAAGATATTGTATGAAACGAAATCAATTAAATTGTATATTTTAAAGCCATAAACGAAATAACTTTTAACATTGATGTATATTGTGGTATTGCTAGTTATTAAGTATTTAGCATAAATAAATAAAATTAATTAATTGCATGAGCTATTGGGATGACCACTCTTATCCATCCTTTTCCTTGGAGGTTTTCTCCAACATTATCCTGAGAACAATTAATCGAATTTTAAGTTGATAAGAAACAAAAATGATTAAAAAACAAACCAACGCTATATTTCGTGCCAGAGAAGGTAATGCATCAATCAATGAAATTTATTTTCTTGTGAAGGATATGTTGCTCCTATATGTATCATTTCTATTTCACATACTTCATTCATCTCTATTTCATCCAGAAATTTTTTAAATACCATAATAATAAAATAAAAACTAAACCACCTCTGTTTCGGAGGAATTTCACCTTTACCTAAATCTCAGATTGGCTCTGCGGCTCCATTCTGGAGGAACTGTATAGTCAATCTGTGGCCTCACTTTGCATGTTACAACAATTCAAAAACCCCCCGCGCCTCTCTAAGTGGAGCCTCAAATTGAATTCGCAGATTGACTTTGCGGCCTTAGTAAAGATAAAATTACCTAAAAACGGAGGTGTTTTTATATTTTATATTTTTTTTATTATGGTATATAAAAAAAATTCGGCTATTTCACCTGTTCAAACAACTCTACTTCTTAAGCGTTGGTCGTTGATCTGATGGTGGATGTAACGACTCAATTTATACAACACAAGTAACAACTCAATGGTGATGTATAATTTCTTCTAAAGCAGGTGTTAAAGATAATCACCCCTCTTTATAAAATATATAGAGGACTACCCAAACATTCTTCTAATTAACTAGGTAAACCTATAGGGAGCATCTAGCTATCTCCCGTAACAATTCCCCATTTCATCCCCCAGTCATTAATTACTTCAATAACTACTAATTACTTAGGGGAACCACTTACTATTTGGGAACCACATAATATTTGAAAGATTTTACAATTGGTGTGCGCTAGTATTCATCTATAATGCATCAAATATTTATCTATAACACATCAAGTATTCATATCTAATATATCAAATATTTTAAAAAAAAACTGGACACGTTTTTAGAGGTGGGATATTTTTTCTTCGTTCAATATAATCAATATTTCTGACAATCGGTGAGGAATTTTGCAAATCAAAAACCACGAATATTTTTGACATAATTTTATTTTTAAAATGAGATCTATGATGATATACTTTCGAGTTGTCCGTTGTACAAGTATTCATCCTTATTAAGAAAGTATTCATCATTGTCGTACAAGTGCAAATATAAAAACTGGACACATCACTCATCCATCTTTTACACGTTTTTAGAAGTGTTTTTTTTTTTCTATGTTCAATAACCAATATTTTTGACGATTTGTGAGGAATCTAAAACCACGAATGTTTTCTACACAATTTTATCTTTCAAATGAGATCCATGATGATATACTTTCGAGTTGTCCATTAAACAAGTATTCATCTCTTATCAAGAAAGTATTAATTCTCGTCGTGTAAATACAAATATAAAAACTAGACACATCACTCATCAATTTTTTATACATTTTTAGATGTGGGTTTTTTTTTTCTCCGTTCAATCTAACCAATATTTCTGACGATCTGTGAAGAATTTTGCAAATCTAAAACCACAAACGTTTTCTACACAATTTTATCTTTCAAATAAGATCCATGATGACATACTTTCGAGTTGTCTGTTTCACAAGTATTAATATCTTGTCACGCAAGCATTCATACCTAAGATATTAAGTATTCATTTATACACATTTAAGTATTTATATCTAAGACATCAAGTATTCATTCATATATCTCTATTTTTTTTTAAAATTTTTTTATGTCATTTATTTAATACACAATGGTCTAATTCACCATTAATAAAGATTTGTTCTTTGCAGAACTCGCTACTTCATGAGGAAAGGAAATATAAACATGAAAGTGATTAATTGCATATACATATACAAAATTATTTTGATACGATCAACAGTGAAGTATTCATTCATACATGTTGAAGTATTCATTCTTGGCAGAGGCGTGCTTGATTGGGATGGAGTGATGGATGATCTCCGGCAGAACATTCGCTGGAGCGGGAGCAGCAGGTGTAGAGGGAAAAAACCGAGGCAAAAGTGTAAGAGGGAGGGAGTTTATTGTATTTATCATTTCAAGGTGGGAGAGGGAGGGGAGCTTATTGATGGAAAAATGGAGGCGGAGGAGGAGGTGGGATGCAGATGTAGGAGAGGGAGATAGAGGCGGAGGTGAGGTGAGGTGAGGTGTAGGAGGCGAAGGTGAGAGAGGGAGGTGGGAGGCGGAGGTGGGAGAGAGAGGTGGGAGGTGGAGGTGGGAGAAGGAGGTGGGAGAAAATGATGGAGGTGAAAGAGAAAAATGGAGGTGGAAGAGAAATGGAGAAAAAAGAAAGAAATAAAAGTTGTTAGAAATAATAGTTATAGTTAAAATATAAAGTTAGTTGGGGGATGAATATGTGGGGTAAATTATAATTACCCAAACCTATAAGCATAGCTCTCACCCGCCGACACCGTTGCTTTCCTTTTCGTAGAAAGTGTTTAAAATATGGGGGAATTTCACATATACCCCTCAAAAACTTCAAAATTACGCACGTTTCCCTCGAAACTTCAAGAATTCACCCATTTTATTATTTTTTATATTAAAATTCATTCTAAATTAAAAAAATACCTATCTTACCCTTAATTAAAAGCAAAAAATGCCCCATTGAACTCAAATTTGAATTTGAATGTTCCTACTATCCGATCCAAGCGCATCGCATTAAGATCTGTGCATGTTGCTTCAATATCAGTGTGTGTTTGCCTTACGATTCGTGCTGATATAGCGTGCACAGATCTTAAAGCAATTTCGATCCATGCACATTGCATTAAGATATGTGCACGTTACTTAAATATTTGTGTATGTTTGTTTCAAGATTCGTGCTGAACGGTTGATCTAGCATGCACGGATCTTAAAGCAAATCAAAAGGTAGAGGAATCCTTTAGAATCAAACTTGAGTCAAATGGACGTTTTATACTTTTAATAAAATAATAAAATGGGCATTTTATAAATTTAGAATGTGTTTTATTATAAAAGACAATAAAATTGATAAATTTGTGATTTTTTGAAAATTACGTATTTCTAATGTTTAGAGGGGGAATATGCAATTTTGAAGTTTTTGAGGGGTATACGTGAAATTCCCCTTTAAAATATTTAATTTTTTGTACAAAGTAATTAAATTTAAAATAATAATGGTCTTCAAATTTTAGGTTGGACCAATTCATGACCTATTGCGTGTTATTTGGAGAAAAGTTTATCATGTAACTCTATTTAAAATTTTTAAGTGATAACAAATATTTTCTTTGTGACATTTTCTTCTGGTTATAAAAGAGGAGATAATATAACTAGTAACTAATTGTCGCTTGCAGGAAGGAAATTAATTATGTCCATTTGCCATAATTTTATAAAAATTTCTCCCGAGTCAACTGAGATCTATGTTCAAGGAGCGTGAACGCACAAGTGTTCTCTTTATTTTATTGATTGTTATCATCTTATCAATAATTATCATTATATTATTATTGAGTGGGGCTATTATGCCTATATTAGTCCATGTTATTAATTCATATCTCATTTTTAAAGTCTCCGGCTCTCAGCAATCAATCCTACTGTTCGATGTGATTTTTTTATAATAAAAAAAATGAAAACCAGATTGTAAATTTTTATTTAATTTTGTTTTGCTATTTTTTAAAGATTCTGAACCATTTGAAGATAGTGATTTTCTACTTATAAAAAAATTATTTTTAAATATATTTTCATATGAAATTCATGTTGAGCGGTTTGGCTCAATTGGTTAGACTTAAAAAAATAAAGATATGAATTTATATAATGAACCGAGTTTGATGCATAATTTAAGTGTGCAGTCAACTTTTATGTACATTTATTTAATATATTGAAAACTAAAACAATATATTCTTCATATTACAAAACTATAATTGTAAAGCATTTTTCATTTCTTTACTAGCACATGTATCAAATTTAAAGTGATTTTAAAATCGATTGGCCTTCATCAAATAATTAAAAAAAATTAACTGAAATTTTAATTGAGTTATGATAAATAAATAATTAAATTTTAAATTAACTCAAAATTAGTATTCGGTTTAATGTAAATAGCTAAAAAAATACTTCTATAATTTTATTTTTTTAAATTGGAATAAGTTCACCATTCAGATGTACACTAGAATTAATTTTATTGTTATTAGTGAAGGATTCACTTACACTGTTTTTTAGTGACACTGAATTACAACTTATATTTTCGAAATCCAAACAGTCGATCCAAACTGTTTAACATGAGGATATATTAAAATGTGTTTGCATATCAAATTATACATTGTTTTGAATTTTTATACTATTTATTAAGATGAGTACAAAAATTTAATGATTTGTAAACAATAATTTTGTAAAATACTTAATAAATAGTAATTTAAAAAAAATATAAAATTGACTCTGTAATTACATTTTAGTATATTCATTATATTGAATAATTTTAATCAACTATTTAAAATTTTAAAAACTTTAAAAATATAAGATGTAATCAAATATCAGTCAAGCTAGATACAAGTGGTATTATTATGTTAAGTACACGAATTGTTGTTCTTAGCGAAAGATTGTACGGTCTGCACTCGGCGGGACCGAACAGACACCGGAATTAAAAAAAGAAAACAAAAATGAAAAGTAACTAAATTGGCAGAGTCCATCCTATGGTCTCAGACTCTCAAAAGCTGAACCTGATTCACTGTCACATCTCTTTACATTCTTTCTATCTCCCATGTATTCACTGTTTCTTCTTACCTCGCTAATCCATTCGTAGGATCTGCCGAGTTGATGATTCAGGTTCAGTCTTCGTGAGATCTCGCGATTCATGTTTTGGATGAGCTTGCTTCCTGCTTTGTTATAATGTGAGTTTGTTGATTTGGTTTTGGTGAAGCATTGGTGGCCAATAATTTAGCTGTATGATATCTTAGTAAAATCCCTCATCTCGTAGCTGCCAATTGTTGTTTTCTTTTATATTTTAATATACAAGTAGATCTGGAATTTGACTATCCACATCCTTCCATAACAATTTCAATATAATGTTTAAAATATCAGATTAGATTTAGGATCCCATTGCTCTTTTTTTTGTATTTTTGATGAATCAAGTTATGTATTTTTGATAAACTATGCCATGTTTTTGTGCTCTTTATGCTGATTATATTTAGGAGCAAATTCTCTTTCGCTTTTGTTTTGTGCAGAGAAGATAGTTCCCTTTTTCTAAATCTAACGAGCTATTGAGATTTCATCAAGCATGAAGGGAGCTAATTGGCATAAATTAACGAAGACTAGACTGTCTTTTACAGTGATTTTCCTACTAATTGCTATACTTATTATATGCTCTTGGGAAAGAAACCCACTTATTACCTCCTTTGGTCTCTCTTCTGACCAATTCAAGAGCATTCCTAAAGGTATTTGCTTCACGATTTTAAAGTTCAGATCTTTTTGTAACTGCTCTTGAATGGGATGCTACAGTAAATTCTTTTCTTTGTTTGGGGTATTTAAATTAACTTGATGCCAATCCCCAAATAAAGCCCTAATTCCTAGCAGAAACCACAATAAAGAGATAAGTTGTATCGAATTATCAATAACAAACATATTTGACGAACTATTAGTACTTGTCAGGTCTTTATTGGTGCATACATCAAGTGCTGGTATTAGCTGTGTTGGATTCTAATTCTGGTTGAACGCTCACTGCATCTCTTCTTTTTCTTTTCTACATATGACAGATTTTGTGAATCTGCAAGAATCTGTTCCTGGGAGTAAACTCCCGAGCAAAGTACCAGATGATACAAGTGAAGCTGCTGATATAGATTATATTGAATGGAAGGATGAGATAAAAGACGATGAATTGGCAGAAAATGACCCCGAAGGTGAAACTAAGAAGTCTTGTGGAATAAGTTTTTTACACCTGGGAATTTTTGTATCTTTTTTTATACCTATTGAAACTAAGAAATATTGTATAGGCCTAATAAAAGGTGAAAATCTTTTTTTTCCTGAAGATGCCTGAATTTATTATCATTGGTCATGATCACAGCTTTCTTACCATAGGTGAGGTAGGAGAGCCATTTTAGATTTGTTTTTTTTTGCAAAATTAAGATTAAGGGGGTAAATGTGACATTTTTATGTTTGAAGGGCCGTATGGCATATTTCTCATTCTTCCAGGCCTACACACAATATTTTGAGAATGTAGGAACAAAATATGCAAAAAAAAATTCTTGATTGTTTTATTTCTTATGCCACATTCCTGTATGATTTATTCCATTTATTTCTCATTTTGACAATGGATTCCTACAGAGTGTAACTATGCAAAAGGAAAATGGGTCCCAGATGCGAGGAGACCGTTTTATTCTGGATCAGAATGCAAGAGGTGGCTGTCTGAAATGTGGGCTTGTAAATTGATGCAGCGTCCTGATTTCTCCTTTGAGAAGTTCAGATGGCAACCCCAAAATTGTCAAATTCCTTCTTTTACTGGGCTCAGATTCCTGAAAAGGTACAACATTGTCATCGGTTGCTCCTCTTTTATTGGAATTAATTCGTTTATGCCCAATAAGGCTTGATAACATCAAAAATATTATGTGTAGCACTGCAACTTACCTGACATGAAGAACACATTGTATACACTTCTCTCCTAATTTCATCTGAATGCCCTAACTGCTCCTCTTTTTGTCCTTATATCTTTGGGGATGGAGGGATGTACATGGGGAGAGGGAGTACATTGGGCATTTTTCATGTTTTGAGGGCTTACTTTTTATTCTCGTCTTGTAGGGATAAAATTGGTATTTTGGCACAGGTGTTTGTGTAAAAGTTCCCTCTTGTCTTGGTTACTATTTTTTTTTTTTTTACTTCGTTCGAGGTACTTGAGAATGTTGGTCTATATGTAATCTATACAACTTTTAACATGTTTTGTAGGATGCAACACAAGACCCTTGCTTTTGTCGGAGACTCTTTAGGCAGGCAACAGTTCCAGTCCATGATGTGCATGATCACAGGTGGTAAACCCGCTCCGCAAGTCGAGGATGTAGGCTGGGAATTTGGCCTAGTCAAGGCCCGTGGTGCCATCAGACCTGACGGGTGGGCCTATCGTTTTCCAAGGACCAACACCACTGTCCTCTTCTATTGGTCTGCTAGCTTGTGTGAACTCGAGCCTCTACTTAATGGGTCGGATCCTAAATCTGTGTCTTATGCTTTGCATCTTGACCGACCTGTTACCTTTTTAAAGGAGTATCTTGACAGGTTCTTATTTTTCCCCTATCAAATAAAATATTTCTGAAGTTAGTCTGATTGACCAGTGTTGCAGCTCCAATCTTTATTTTTGAGATTCAATTGGTCGATCCAAAGCACTCATTCAATATATATATTGAAAAAAGGAACACCAAATGTTAAATTTTTTTTAGGATTTTTTACTTTTTTTTTATATGAAAAGTGACTGTATTCGTCTATCTAGAATTTTTAAAGTAAATGTTTTCCTGCCTATCCAAAAGAACAGTAAAAGAATCTTAAAAAGTGTAAATTTTGTTGACTACAAGATTTCCGCATGTAGATTGAATTAAGTGCTTAGATCAGCAGTTTAATCTCAATAATTGAGATTCAGAGCTGTAGCATCGTCTGATTGGTGCTGTGCATAACACCATAGACATATTTTCAACTGTCTTTGGTAAACATGGTTATTTTACAGGCCAACTGTGTTCAAATCCTATTTTTATGGTGCAGTTGTAAATATTGGTGCCATATGCAAAGCCTAATTCACCTAAAATTATTTCAGATTTTAGGTGCCTGTGCTTTTGCAAATATTTTGTTTTGGTACAGGCCAACTATTTTCAACCTTGACTAATATGGAATAGTTGTGAATTCTCTGTCCAACAAACAAAGTCTACTTGTGTTACTTTATTTCGGGTTGGTGTGCTGGTGCTTTGGCAAATATTTTGTACTGTTATGGGCAAACTATTTAGACATTACTTGTATGATACAGTTGTGACTTATTGCTTCAATGGTTCTTTATGGAATGCCTGATTATAACCAATGCTTTTTTTCAGGTTTCATGTGCTTGTGCTAAACACGGGTCACCACTGGAATCGAGGCAAATTTCAGGGAAATCATTGGGAGCTTCATGCTTATGGTAAACCTGTTGGTGACAGTAAATTCTCAGACCTTACAAATGCTAAGAACCTGACTCTACATAGTATTGTTTCTTGGCTCAACTCGCAAATTGTCAGAAACCCTAATTTGAAAGTTTTCTTAAGAACATTATCTCCAAGACATTTTGTCAATGGGGATTGGAACACTGGTGGCAGTTGTGACAACACAGTGCCTTTAAGAGGGGGTAGCGAGGTGTCAATGGAGAAGTCCAGTGACCCTGTTGCAGAGCAGGCAGTTAGTGGGTCTTTTGTCAGGCTGTTGGATATAACTGCACTGTCCCAACTGAGAGATGAGTGTCATATTTCGAAATATAGCAAGTCATCAAATGGGATTCATGATTGCTTGCATTGGTGTTTACCCGGTGTACCTGACACATGGAATGAGATTCTTTTTGCACGAATTTAGGTCTAGAATAGCATGTATTTTGAGGCGAGAATTAATTTGTATTTTTAGCTTGTAGAGCTGTGAATAGTGATTTTTCATTTGCATAGAGCTAATGTATAGTTCACCATTCTTTTGCTTATAGCTTGATGCAGGGAGGTTATCTTTTGTATGACCATTGAATGTGGTAAACTACCAAAAATCAATAAAGAGCAATATAAAATTAAAATGTCCGTTTAGAGGACGACTCATGCATTTTGTATTCAAGTGTAAATGAGTTGCAATGCTTTTGTGAATGCTATGATTCGTTTGCATTATACTGATACCATGCTTGTTGATATTTTTTTTTCTCTTTCTTTCTTTTTGGTATCCCTTTTCTTTGGGAAGAAGTAACATGTCTGTTTTGATTCCCGTCAACCTGTAATTTATGATGGATACAAGCGCACCTACTTAACCATATTTAACTTGAAAATTACCAAATGAAATATAAATTTTCAAAAGTACAAAATTGATCCATTTTTATTTGCACCAAATTAGTCCTGGGGGAAGAAAAATGAGTGTCCCATTTGAGAATCACGAATAAGATTACTCATTTAATTGTTTTCGAAAAGTACAAATACCAATTTGATTTTTTAAAGAAATTTCAAAATTTAATTATGTACAAATAAAAACTTGAGGATTAATTTTAATTTTTAAAAGAATTCAGTGACCAAAACTTTGAACCTTTCCACCAGCCAAACATTATCACTTTTGGTGTTACTTAATCCTCAATATCCAAATTCAATTTATGTGAATAATTATATCATTTTCGACCACATCAGCTACCGCAACTGTTGTATTTTCATCGTCTTCCAACTCTCCGCTAATACATTAAATTTCTGGTATAAAACCCACAACAGCTAATTTTTTCAGTAATTTTTTCAGTAATTTCAAATGATCATGGCGAAATGGAGGATTGATCATGGCTAAATGGAAGATTAAATTTCTGCTATAAAACCCACAAGACAACTATGGAGGATTGATCATATAATTTGGAATGTTTCTCTTCATTCTCCTACGGTACGATGTGAAAGTCCCTGAAAATATTAGTGAATGGTTAAAACATGTTGGGTAAAAGGCATATAAGTCCAATTTTTTTTATTAAAGTAAATAGTCTTTCATTGCAGAAGCCACATAACATTCAGAGATAACGAGTCCTGACATGGCTGCACAATTGCTCTCCCGGAGCAAGCTCCAGAGCACTTCCAAAGGATCAATTATCTTTCAGTTACTAGCAATTACAGAATGCAAACAATGTTCTAAATTTTATATTTCTAAACTCGTGTACTTGGACCTTTAAAAGGCTCAAATAAAAGCAGCCTATACCAGCTTGAATAAAAGCCTTTATGTAAGCCTATACAGTGTTATCTATCTAAACTAGAACTCTGGAAGCATAACAGACATAAATTATAAAGCCTCAAATAAGCAAAAGAACAGCTAATAGACAAAGAAATCAGTATTCAATACTGGTAAAAGGATACTGGTAATTCCACAGACACCATTACGAAAGCCTGATCAGTGGTTGCTGTTTACCATAGATGATGAACCCAATGTCAATTGATAATGGAAATAATGCCAAGGTTCAACATAACAAATAAAAAAAAAAAATTAAATAGTATCCATTGAACATGTTAATTAGAGTAAAGTACATGCAGATAAACCTATTTTAATTCTGCAGAAGTCGAAGAAATCTACATTACAATCACCTTATTACAACTCCACCCGAAATCAAAATCAATGTATAACTACAATAATACACCAAAGAGCATTACAAGTATAAATTCATAAATAGATTGTGCTCTCTAACAGAGATAATCATACACACATAAAATTCAAGTGCTGCTATTGCACTTCAGCAACACGCATTTTCTGGAGTACAGGTACATAAAACACAAATAGTTCTACATCCTACTATTCTAACAACAGAAGGAAGCTCCTTCCAAATTCTACTTCTCGCAGAGCACTAATCACTGCTATTACTGTCACTGCCATCATTCAAATAATTAAAATTGCTGGTACCTGCATCTGCAGATCTCCCATGCCTCATCCCCACTGGCTGCTCTAGTTGCGAGAGCTCCACTTGCATTTGTATAAAAAATTGCATCCGCTGCAACTCAAGCTCCCTAGAAAACTCAATCCTGTGCTTCTCCATCTCCATTTCCTGCTGCAACCTGGAAGTCTCCATTCTCTCATAGACCTGTCCAAACTTTGCAATTGCATGTGTGACAGCCCGTATCCCCTCCATTCGTTTCTTTTCCTCGCCATCTCCATTTCTCTTTCTCTTCTTTCCGTTCACCATTGGTTCAGGTGGGAAACCATCTGACGATTCTTCATTTGAAGAAACAGAAGGCGGTGATTGCAGACGTTTGGCAGCAATGTGATGCCCTGTTCGTTGCCTCTGAGGAAATTGAGGTACCCCAAGTGGCTTAATGTGCATTTGTGTACCAGAATTAGTGTTGGGGTTCGAAAGTGCCTTGCTGGCAGTGTGAGTGGGGCCCAACAACAGGTCCAGACGATTGAAAAAGGGCCAATTTGAAGCAGGTTTGGATTTCTCTACCTTGTATTTCTTCTTCAGCGTATCGATTCGGTTCTTGCACTGGACATCTGTCTTGCGCGCTTTGGTGTAGCCTTCACGACTCGTCACGGCATCAGCCACTTCTTGCCAGTGCTTCTGGCGAAGGTTGCCACGACTCAATTCGAGGAATCGCTCACCCCAGGCATCGATTAATACTGACGTGGCGCCTTCGCTCCAGCAGTCCTCCCGGCCACCGACGCCGCCTCCAAAAGCACCGGAGTTGGGGCGAGGTTGTTGGATGGGGAGTGCTAGGGTTAGGGTTTGGATGGAAGGGGTGGAGTAGGGGACTGGAGCGAGGACTGGAGGGGAAGGGGAAGGGGAGGGATCGGGGGAAGGCGATGAAGGAAGAGTAGGGGAAATGGGACCATCGTCTAATTCCATTGGAGAATTGGGAAGGGAAAGGAAAAGGGGAGCAGAGGTGGGGAAGTAAAGAGGGTGACCACCGCCGGTCTCGTCAAATTTGGGGTCTTTGAGCTGGTCATTAGTTTTGCGTGATTACTCCGGCATGGCATTCTTTGGTCTTTCAATTCGTTATTCAATTTTCTTTTCTGCTTAGCAAATGCCCACCGTCTGTATCAATTGCAAACAATTGTATACTTTTGCTACCAAAAGTATAATAATAATAATAATTATTATTATTATTAGAAAACCTTGTGGTTTGTGAATAGAAATGGGTGGGTATACCCATCATGACGAGATTCGCGAATTAAACTCAAATAATTCGTTATTTTGGTGATGCTGAGCCAAATGTCGAATTATTCGGTTGATCAAATTTTGACTGAATTAAACCTGAATAACTCGCAAATTATTTTTAGAACAATTTTTTTTTTTTGCTCTCTTGTAGGACTGAGACCTCTGATCTAGACAATTGTGAATCATTTCTGAATTATTTCCGAATCATAAATTTTTAACCTTGTCGAACCGAACCCGAATAATTCACTTGTCAGTATGTATATACCCACTTTTATTAAAAAAATACTGAAAATTAAAAAATGATGGTGATCATCATCATAATAAAGGGAAGTCTAAAGTCAGAGTACTTATTGGTCAATACCATGATTTAAAATTTAAAGGATTAATTCAAATTATCATGATATATTGATAAATTATTTATCAAAATTCCATTTCAAAAAAATTTTAGATATATCAATATAATACTTTTCTCTAAAGTAATGTTTCTTTTATTAAAGAGGCTGAAGCTAATTTTATTAAAAAAAAATAGTTATTTTACAGCCATATTAGTTCATTCTAATAAAAGCAACATAAAACAGTCCCTAACTGCGAAGATCATCAGTTGCATCTCATATTGAAACCACCATCTACAACTAAAAGAAATAATAAGTCTAACATAACAACTAAGCCACACAATGAGATTGAGAGTAAGTTTGATATCAGCAAAATTTGGCTTCTTAGCCCTATCTCTTCATCTAGTTGTCAGTATCTTCATAAGGAACAAGCTAAGTCCCAATTCCATCCGCATAGGCCTGAGCTGCTTCATGCAACACCATCTGAAAATCATCTAGATGTCAGTTATCAATAGGAATGGCCTCTGTATCTACTGAAAGCCAAAGAGATGTGGAATCTGTTGGTCCCAACACTAGTGGAAAAACATGAATCAGGATCGGCCTATTTGGATTGGTTATATGAAACAACTAATACTAATACCTATTTGGATCGGTTTTCTGAACAAAACCGATCCTAAAAACTAATCAGATCAGGTTTTTTAGTCAACTGATCATAATTTGTGAACTATCAGGATCAGTTCTTAGAAAAAACCAATCCTAATAGTTCAGTAGTTGAACTATTAGGATCGGTTGTTTATAAATTTTGTCCTAAACTAAATGTAAAATGTCCTAGAATAACTTTGTCCTACACTAAATGTAAAATAAGTAAAGTAAATAATAGATTTTAGAGACACTTGACATGAGAGTTGTTTATGGAATTTGGCACTAATGCCTACATCTCCCCGCTCACGACCTTCTAGAAGGCACACCTTTATTTACCCAATGAGAAATGATACAAGGTGGAACTGGTGAGCCCTTACAATTCTTCTAGGAAGTCACACGGCCTTAACAACACAATCCGAGTCACAAGGAATTCAAGGATTGCAAGATGAGCACAAGGCTTGAAGTACTAAATGATTTGATCACGCAGGATCACTCTAGGAGTTGGTTAATTGATTTAATAAGCTTGAGATTGATTGTCTATATTGAAGTTGGAGTGCACAAGCAACAACGACTTTCTCTAAATCTCTAAATACAAAATACAAAGGTAAAGGGAAGTTGGTTCCTAAGAGGAACACCTAAGATAAATGTTTTTGTTGACTCTGATTGCTATTATTGTAATAACAAATGTCACTTGAAGAGAAACTGCCCGAAATATCTGGAGGATCTGAGGTTTGAGAAAGTCTCAAAACCTTCAACCTAAGATATTTTTGTTATTAAAGTTAACGTTGTAACTGTTCACACAAAAGCGTGCACACAAAGTCTCAGGTACATCTAGTTGTACCCTTTTAAACCGTGATTGAGCTTTCGTATTAGGTTGCAAGTGCACAACCTTTGTCTGATGGTACAATCAGGTATCGATCCTCAGGGACGGTACAATTCTAGTCTAGATCACTACTTATCCTAGTTAGGTACTAGAAGTGAAAAGTTTGGTTTGAATTCGTTTCAATTTCTCAATTCAACAACAAAATATTAAGAAAGAAAATAAATGTTTGTTTCAGTCAAGTTTAAAAGGATGTTTCCAGGGTTTCAGATTTCATCCTCAACTTTGCCTCTCTGGACCTTCACTCGACTCGCATCATCTCTGATGCGACCCTAGTGATGCGACTCGCATGGGCCTCGAGTGAATGCAGCATTGCACCTGTTTCTGAGTTATTCGATTGTGCAAGGTTCTACTGACCCTACCTACAATTCCTGAGCCTCAACTCTCGTTTATTAGCACCAGAAATCTAGTAAGGAATTGCAATTTTACCTTCTTAGATCTACAACTTTCAACTCTCGTTTATTCGTGTTCAATCGAAGTCAATTGATCGGTTTGCTAAAAGGTATCCACTATCTCTCAATAAATGGAAATCTCACCTTTCGGTTCAATTGATCTATCTTTTCAGATTTTAACCTACCTCAAGTGCTTGATTAGGTTGCAAGAAAAATCAAGTCAAGATTTTAGAAGAGATGCAAGAAGCATTCAACAAAAGACAATCAAGATTCGAACAATCACAATCAAGCAAATAAAAGAATAATATTAAATCAATTGATCACAAGAACAACTCAAATTCAGTTGCAATACATACAATCAAAGCTTTAGACTACATCAACCCTAGAAACAAGAAAAGATCTACTCAAACAACATCATAAAAGAAGAGAGAAGAGAAGAGATCATGATAGAACCCAATGTAGCAATCTAGCAAGGATCTTCCCTTCTTTCTTGATCACCACTCCAAGTCTTTCTAAGAGTTGGTCAACAAATGGCAAAGGAAAGTGATCCTTGCGGGTGGCTGCATTGAGTTTCCTGTAATCAATACACATGCGATGACCGTTCACCACACGTGTTTGGATTAACTCGTTCTTCTTGTTCTTCACCACTGTTGTACCACCTTTCTTCGGCACCACGTGAACAGGACTCACCCATTGGCTGTCGAAAATCGGGTAGATGATACCTGCGTCGAGAAGCTTGAAGATCTCTTTCTTCACCACCTCTTGAAGGTTTGGGTTGAGCCATCTCTGGTGTTCAATTGAGGGCTTGTGATCATCTTCAAGGAAGATTCTGTGCGAGCAGATGGATGGGCTGATTCCTTTCAGATCGTTGATGGAATATCCGATTGCCCCTTGGTGAAGCTTTAGTTTCTCCAAAAGTTTGGCGGTCTGATCAGGATCCAATTCTGCATTCACAATGACTGGGAAAGAGCGGTGTGGACCAAGAAATTGATATCTGAGATTGGTTGGAAGAGGCTTCAGCTCAGGGATCACCCCTTCCGGCTGAGTGGTGATGCGGGTCACCTCAGATTCATGTGGGTCGCATTGAGGTTTTGCTTCTGTTTCTTCCGACTCGCATTCGCTGGCCTCCAGGGCTTCAGCCCCTTCCATGCGACTCGCATTGAGTCCTTGCGGGTCGCATCCAGATTCCTTCAGGTTGGCTATCTTCACATCTGCTCCAAGCATTCCTCCCAATTGAGACGTTTCGACTTTCATTTCAGACAGAAAATCAGCGTGTTCTTGCATACTCTCATGAACTTGTGCAATGAAGTATTCCTCTGCCAAACCCGTTAGACATTCTTCGGTCGCATCAATGCGGAAACAGGATTCGGCGGTTGAAGGGTACTTCATTGCTCGATCAATCTGGAATCGCACCTTCTCCCCTCCAAAATTCAAGGTCAGTGTACCTTGAAAGATGTCAATGATTGCACCTGCGGTTTGAAGGAAAGGTCGTCCCAGAATGATCGGGACTTCCTTATCCTCTTCCATTTCCATGACTACAAAGTCAACAGGCACGTAGTACTTGCCAACCCGAGCTGGAACATCCTCAACTATACCAAGTGGGAGCCTTACCAAGGAGTCGGCCAGCTGAAGTGACATCCGAGTCGGTTTAAGCTCCCCCACTCCCAATTTCTCAAAGATCGTGCGAGGCATGAGGCTCACACTCTCTCCCAAATCACAAAGAGCTCTCTTGATTGTTGCCTTCCCTATAATGGAAGGAATAGAGAACTTACCTGGGTCGTCTAGTTTGGGAGGAAGCTCGCTGTTCAAAATGGCACTGCACTGCTCCGTCAATTTCACCGTTTCGGGCCTCCCCAAGCTTTGTTTGTTGGATAGAATATCCTTCAAGAACTTGGCGTAAGTGGGCATTTGAGTTAGAGCTTTGGTGAATGGAATCGTGATGTGCAATCCTTTGATAACCTCGACAAAGTTAGCGAACTGTGCATTCAACTTGGTCTCAGCTAGTCTTCGAGGGAAGGGTACAGGTGGTCTGTATGGAGGTGGCTTCTCTGCTTTTCCCTTGTTATGAACCTCAGGTTGGGCTGATGCGGGTTGCACGTATGGGATGCGGGTCGCATCCAAAGTCCCTTCACTTGGCTGTGCGGGTCGACTGGCTTCTTCAGGGCAAGGGGGATCTTCAGAGCTGGATGCGGGTCGCATCAGATGAGGTTTGATCTGTTGGGTTGACCGGTTCCTTGTACTGGGTCCCACTTCGCAGAGTGATTGCCTTCGTTTCTCCTCTGGGGTTTGGTTCTGGCTGCACGAGCAACTTTCCAAGCTGAGGTTGGCTAGAAGTGACGATATGACTCAGTTGCTCCAACAATTTGCTTTGGGCGGCCATTTGAGTTGCCATTGATTGCATTTGCTCCCACATCATTTGGTTCATTTTCCCTTGCTCGTGTGTGAAATTGGTTGCATAGGGAGGCACATATGGTTTGGAAGGGCTAGCTTGAGGTGCTTGGTTGTTCTGAATGGGAAATGAAGCATTTTGGTAGAAGTTCCTGTTGTTGCTTCCTCCAGAAGAATTGTTCCAGTTGTTGCTAGATGAAGGATTATTGAAGGAATTGTTGGAAGGGTTGTTGAAAGGGGGTCTGGAAGCATTGTTGAATGGCGCAGGGTTATTCTGATTCCACTTCCAGTTTTGTTGCTCAACAGGGTCTTTGGAGTAGGATCGGTTGAAGGGAGGTTTTGGAAAGAATGAAGGTTCATTGTTGATGGAGTTGACCTGCTCGATCTCCTCGTCAGCTTGCACCAATGGACATTGCTCGTAGGCGCGCCTCTCGTCACCGCACATGACACATGCTTGCGGCTGCTGTTCGACTGCTTTCACGCTCAGCTTGTCCATCGCCCTCTGCATGGCATCCAACTTGGCAGTTAGAGCTGTGATTTGATCGACTTCGTACTTGCCTCCACCTCCAGGTCGGGTGTTGTCGCAGCCCGACCACTGTTGGTTCTGCGCCATGTTGTCAATCAAGTTCATGGCCTCCAGAGGTTCTCTCGACATCAGCGCTCCACCTGCAACTGCATCAACAGTGGTACGAGTACTTTCGGTTAAACCATCATAGAAGGTCTGAATCAACAACCAATCAGGAATGCCATGGTGGGGACACGAGTACTGCAACTCCCTAAATCTTTCCCATGCCTCATTTAGGGGTTCATCAGACCTTTGCCTAAAACTGGTCAGTTGGTTCCTTACCTTGGCAGTTCTTTTGTGGGGGGAAAAACCTAGTCAGAAACAATTTAGACAATTCCCTCCAATTGGTAATGGAATCCCTCGGTAATGACCCTAACCATTTTTTTGCCTTCTTCCTAAGAGTAAAAGGAAATAAAGCGAGTTTGGTGTAATCAGCTGTCGCCCCATTGGTCTTAATGGTTGTGATGCACTCGAGGAAGGTCTGGAGATGAGCATGCGAATCCTCGTGATCCATGCCATTGAAGACGTTCTGCTGAACCATGTTGACAACTCCTGGGTTGAAGTTCGGTTGTTGTCCGGGAATCCTTGGTAGTCTGATTGTGCCTCGGACATCTCTTGCCCTTGGTACATTGAACTCTCGCAAAGTCCTCGGCCTGAAGTCATCCATATCATCGTCAAACTGGTTAGTCAGGTCTTCCCTTTCTCTATCTCTGGCCTCTGCGTCCCTGTCCTCCCTGCTCGGATGTTCTGACATTGTCTCTGTGATGCGGGTCGCTTCAGAAGTGATGCGGGTCGCACCGGTTGTGATGCGTGTCGCGTCGACTTTGATGCTGGTCGCATCAGTTGATGACTGAGCAGGAACTGTGTCGTCTAGAGGTGTTTCGTCAAAGAGTGGTCCTCTGCTCCTCAGTTGGTATGTCAACTTGTATTTACCTGCAGGAGGGGGTTTGAAAGCCAGTTTTTAGTTATAAGGAAGTAAAGCAAAAGAAAAGATACAACTTGAAATCTAGATTAACTAATAGAAGCAAAAATCTAGAAAAGAATTAATTGCCGTCCCCGGCAACGGCGCCAAAAACTTGTTCGCACAAAAGCGTGCACACGAAGTTTCAGGTACAGCTAGCTGTACCCTTTTAAACCGTGATTGAGCTTTCGTATTAGATTGCAAGTGCACAACCTCTATCCAATAGTACAATCAGGTATCGATCCTCAGGGACGGGACAATTCAACTCTAGATTTTTACTTATCCTAGTTAGGTACTAGAAGTGAAAAGTTTGGTTTGAATTCGTTTTAAATTCCTAAATTCAAGAATAGAAGATAACAGAAAATAAATGTTTGTTTTAATTGATTTAAAATGAAGTTTCCAGGATTTCAGATTTCATCCTCAACCTTGCCTCTCTGGACCCTCACTCGACTCGCATCATCCCTGATGCGACCCTAGTGATGCGACCCGCATGGTCTCCCATGCGACTCGCATGGCCTTCGAGTGAATGCAGCATTGAACCTGTTTCTGAGTTATTCACTTGTGTAAGGATCTACTGACCGTACCTAAGATTCCTGAGCCTCAACTCTGGTTTATTAGCACCAGGAACCTAGTAAGGAATTGCAATTTCACCTTCTTAGATCTACAACCTCAAACTTTCGTTTATTAGTGTTCAATCTAAGTCATTTGTTCGGTTTACTAAGGTATCCACTATCTCTCAATAGGTGGAAATCTCACCTTTCGGTTGAATTGATCTATCTTTTCAGATCTTTGATCTACCTCAAATACTTGATTAAATTGCAAGAAAGATCAAGGTCAAGATATTAGAAGAGATGCAAGAAACATTCAACAATAGACAACAAGATTCAATAAAACAATCACAATCAAGCAATGAAAGAATAATACTCAATCAAATGAACACAAGAACAATTCAAATTCAAATTCAATGCATCACAATCAAGGTTTTAGATTACATCAACCCTAGAAACAAGATATATCTACTCAAGCATCAAAGAGAAAGAGAAAGAATGAGAAATCGTGATAAAACCGAATGAAGCAATCTAGCTAGAATCTTTACTCCTTCCTTCCTTTCTTGCACCACACTCCAAGAATCTTGAGGATTTGAATCTTCAAATCCGGCCCCCTCTCTCTAGTGGCAGGGGTGATGTATTTATAGACCTCCAAAATGAAGGCTTCAATTCTGGGCCTTTATTGGGCCTTTGTTGTCTGCTCTGGAAACTCGCGATGCGACCAGCATCGACTCTGATGAGGGTCGCATCAGATGTGGTGAGGGTCGCATCAGATGTGATGAGGGTCGCATGCAGAGTCTCAGAATTCAGTAACTTCCTTGATTTCGCTCGTTTTCTGCAAAATAAGAATGAAATCGCAGCAGTACCACATTCTATGGATATTCAATGTAAAATACGCGATTTGGTAGTTTTAAAACGCAGATTTTGGTACAGGAATTGGTCGGAACAATAGATCAAATATGGAGATATCAGTAACCTCTATTAATGATTGGGTATTAGATACTGGGTCATGTGTTCATATTTGTTCAAATATGCAGGCATTAAAAATAGGAGGAAGCTACGTAACAGGGAAGTACAACTCTGAGTTGGAAACGGTGCAAATGTTGCAGCCGTTGCACTTGGTAGTATAGAGTTGTACTTGCCCAGCGGGCTTGTAATGGAACTAGAAAATATTTATTTTGTTCCTTGTATTTCCAAGAATATCATATCAATCTCTTGTTTAGAGATGGATGATTTTTCATTTGTTATAAAAGACAATTATTGTTCTATTTATGTCACACCCCGGAACCAGGGGCTGTGCAGTTATGCCGTGAATATATAAGTTTAATATATTCACTAGGCAAGAACGATGAGATGAATGGATTTTTCATCCCAAACCATACTATTAATCTACTTTAAAAGACTCCTGAATATTCGATAAATAATACACACTCTGATTTAAAATAACCCATTTCCCATTTAATTGATTCTCGGGTATCGTGGAGTATAGGCCCTCCACGCCGGCCATCCAACCCTTTTAAAAATCCTTTCCCCAATTTTCCAATCAAGCAACATACATGCATAACAATCATATATATATAAAAGAAAGCATAAACACAAACTTATATAAACATAAATTCAAAAGAAACAGAAATAATTTACACAAGTCTGGTAAATATGGACTTATAAACAACAAAACAGGATCAGAGTACTATAACAAGTACAAAATGATCTCAGACTAAGGCATATATACCTATACCCTCCTGGCTCCTTACTGCTCGATCCCGACGTCTTATTCCTTCGGTCCTGAAAATTCCATAATGGAAAAAGGGGTGAGAAAAACTTATTCGCAGTTTTTCCCAGTGCGGAATTTCCGTTGGGCTACTGAATTTATAAGAAACCTATTTCAGAATTATATACGATCAAACCGTTACGAATCATGAATGCAATATCAATGAAATGAAATTCAAATAAATTTCTACATTTAACCTCTTTAAAGAGAGTTTCAATCGAAAACACATAAGATGTTTGGACTTAAATGCATTTAAACCATTCCGGTTTAAAGGATAGATATCTGAATCTATCTCTTGCAGCTTAACCGTTCTATTCATTCTGGTTCTCAATCAAACATCTATATCAATATAACAGGGAAACAGTATTCAGTAATTCAGTATTCAGTATTCAGTAAACAATAAACAGTAATCAGTAAACCACAGTTCAGTAATCCTACGATCACAGTAATAACAGTTCCCCTTTCCAACCGGTACTGGAATCAGTGGGGTCATTCCCCAAATGCGCATATGGTTCCTGAATCAAAGTCTAGGAGCGACCCAGACTTTGCAGTAACAAACAATATATATAACAATTCAGTACTGTGGTTTCAATCCATATCAGAACCAAGGAACAAACAATCGATATAACCATACCAATATGCAAGGTTAACAGATTAACACAGTTCAATCGATTCATTTAGTCAATTATGCAATAATTCAATGATGCAAGCAATCAGACATTCAACATGCTATTTAAAACGATCTATTTAATTCGTAAATAAACCTCAAAATAAATTCCGTGAACCCCCGCACCTGTTCGAATCACGTTATGTTCGTCTACGGATCAGACGTCTCGAAGGATTCTGAATTCCCTTGTCTTATTGAACCTCCACCAATTAGAAAGCTAAAAGAGAAAATCAGACGTTCGTTCAGCTCGATTCTCGAATCTCCGAGCAATTTCCCTTAATTCTCCCTTTCTTTCTCTTTCTCTCTTGGTTCGGTTTTCAATTTTATTTCACTTCTTCCATCAAAAGAAAGAGATGACACACTTTTAAGGAACGGAGTCAAAATTATTTTGGAGGTATGCATGAGAGCCACGCGGCCAAAATGCCACGGTAGCATTTTCTTTAATGTTTTTTTTAAAGCTTGAATATTTGTAATTTAAACCTTTCAATTTTTTTTTAGTATTATACATAAAGACAATATCTTTTGAAAAAAAATTATAAATTTTACCGGGGTGTTACAAATTTTCCTCCTTAAAAAATTTTTTTTGCAATTTGGTCCCTCTAGTTTCAAGTATTGACAAAAGATAGAAATTTTTACATAATGATCCTTGATATCTTTTAAATGTTAAAATTCAATATATCTCAAAATATCAGATTATAATTTAAAAGAATTCGTGTTCAGTTTATTATTTCGAAACTTATTATTTTAAAATTTTATGGTTTCCACTACGTTATAATTTATAAAAATGATATATATTATGAATCATCTTATATGATAAATGGTCTATATATGCTGGAAATAAGCAAGTTTGTGCTTAACATCAATAATAAATGACTCAAGTTATCACATGAAAGTACGACTTAAATGTGGCATTGTCGCCTAGGTCATATAAATGAGAAACGCATCAAGAAATTGCAAGAAGCCGGACTTCTTAGTGAATTTGATTTTGAATCAATTGACATGTGCGAATCTTGTTTGCAAGGAAAAATGACCAAGGCGCTTTTTTCCAAGAAAGGCGAAAGGACAAGTGACTTATCTCCATTCTATTATTAAGCACGTTGGGTATCTGATCCGCCAACGGCTACAATTGAGAGATGAAACTTCGGATTTGATCTCAACTCTCAAATTACATAATTTGTCTTCTTTTGATTAAATGCATCTCTTTTATATATAGAAGTCTAAATTTAGTTAAAAACATACCCACCACATATGCTGTCACACGATACGTTACAATTTAAAATGAGCAAATTCTGAAATTTAGCTATATATTTATATGTTTCCTTATTTCTTTATTTTCATATTTTTCCTCTTCAATTGAGAAGACTCCACCTTCCATTTTCTTACTTCTTCGTTTCTATACGAATCACAATGGAAATCATTTTTTTTTGTAATTTCCTTATTTTTCTTTCTTTTTTTCTATACATATTGGTGTGGGCAATTTAGAATATATTTCCAATATATAATATATCAATGTGTGTGTATGTGTGTGTGTGTGTGTGTTCTAAATTGGAAACAAAGAAGAATATAAATTGGAATGTGTGTGTGAATATATATTTTTCTTATAATATGTGTGTGTGTGTATATATCCTATATGAGTGGGGTTAAAATGCACCCTCCTTTTTGTGCTCCAAACGTGCACCATTTCCTCGTTTCTTCATTTTTAAAGTTTAAATAGTTGATTTGAATCTACCAACGTGTTCTACATATTAAAATGTGCTTGGAGACCAAATTTTACATTTTTTGGAAATTTTTTACTATTTTTTCAGAATTTTTGAAAATCATCACTGTGCTGAATTTTTTATTATTGTTAAGTTTAATAAAAAATTCTGAAAAAATAGTAAAAAATTTCCAAAAAATGTAAAATTTGGTCTCCAAGCACATTTTAATATGTAGAACACGTTGGTAGATTCAAATCAACTATTTGAATTTTAAAAATGAAGAAACGAGAGGAGGGTGCACGTTTGGAGCACAAAAAGAAGGGTGCATTTTAACCCCACTCATCCTATATATACAAATGATAACACTTTTTATTTATGTTTTTTGATATCATATTATATGTTGATATTGAATTGTTGTATGATATTTGATATTAGATTCGAATCGAGCTATTATTTGATGTCATTAGTACTTAAAAATAAAGAATCATCACATCATCAAATTGTTATTAGAGATCACGATTAAAGTTAATTAAAAATACATAATCATATAAATTTTCTATTAACATGTTTTTAATTTTTAGCTAATTATTATTTTCATTAATATATTTGTTTCTTATAACATGTTCTCGTTGCAACGCATGGGTATGATACTAGTTAACCCTTATACAGACTGACATATGTGGACTGTTCGCACAAAAGCGTGCACACGAAGTTTTAGGTACAGCTAGTTGTACCCTTTTAAACCGTGATTGAGCTTTCGTATTAGGTTGCATGTGCACAACCTCTATCCAATAGTACAATCAGGTATCGATCCTCAGGAACGGGACAATTCAACTCTAGATCTTTACTTATCCTAGTTAGGTACTAGAAGTGAACAGTTTGGTTTGAATTCGTTTTAAATTCCTAAATTCAAGAATAGAAGATAACACAAAATAAATGTTTGTTTTAATTTATTTAAAATGAAGTTTCCAGGGTTTCAGATTTCATCCTCAACCTTGCCTCTTTGGACCCTCACTCGACTCACATCATCTCTGATGCGACCCTAGTGATGCGATCCGCATGGTCTCCCATGCGACTCGCATGGCCTTCGAGTGAATGCAGCATTGAACCTGTTTCTGAGTTATTCACTTGTGTAAGGATCTACTGACCGTACCTAAGATTCCTGAGCCTCAACTCTGGTTTATTAGCACCAGGAACCTAGTAAGGAATTGCAATTACACCTTCTTAGATCTACAACCTCAAACTTTCGTTTACTAGTGTTCAATTTAAGTCATTTGTTCGGTTTGCTAAGGTATCCACTATCTCTCAATAGGTGGAAATCTCACCTTTCAATTGAAGCAGCTAAGGTTTCTGGATCAAGAAGTTCCTTAGCGAGCTAGGAGTGGTCTTCAGTGCTCAAAACCCTTTGGACCTCTACTAGAGCTATAGCTCAAGCCAAGGAACCAAGATCGCACTTGAAGTCAAAGCATATTTTATAGAGTTATCACCTGATACGAGAGATCGTAAATAGGGGAGATGTAAAGATTTGTAAGATTGACACAATCAGTAACACAACTGATCAACTGACAAAACCTCTTCCTCAAACCAAGCATCAAATGCACACTGCTTCTATGGGTTTGAGACACATAGGAAATTGGCTATGAGATTCTCTTAGGATCTATGAGACCTTTGAGAACATGTAGAGACTTGTATAGTAGAGTCTAGGATGATTGACTCTACTTTAAGTGAGAGATTGTTAGGTAATAATCTAGTAGTCAATCATAATTGTAGTTTGTTCATAAATTAGATGATTAATATATATCATTTTGTTCCATGAGTTTTATCGTCTATAAAGGTGACATTTTAGTACACATGACTTGTGCGGAGAAAGAGATGCTCACCAAAAGTACTATCGTCCCTCGTATTATTATATGAGTGATAGTAACACTATCACCCCTTGATAGGAGTAGGATTATGCGTATACAGTATGATTAATAGAGATTAATCATATAAAATAATATACTCAAAGATCAAGAAAAGATTAGGTTTGCAGGGATGACCCATACCTACCCTGAACCTGATATGTTGCTATGAGACGATGGAATTAACACAAGTAAATTAATAAGTTTACTGCAGTATCATGATATTGTACTGGACAACATCATCTGTGTAATTGGGGGTCACAATGCACTGCCAGGTGCCAACTATGATCTATAGAAATTAAAATAGCTCTTTATTCTATTGCCAACATAACACAGATCCTATCGGGTCACACCATATAGGAACCGGATCAGAGAATCTTATTATTAATTATAAATAGTTATAATTAATAAATAAAATGGTAAAACAATAATTAGAAATGCTATATAGAAATATGATAAAGATGATAGGCTTAAACATATTAAAATTACAAGTGTGTATGACACATTGTGTAATTAATGTTACAACCGCATATGAAATATAATTGTTCAGAACAATTATATACATGGAATAGTATATTTGGGCCTTAATTATATTTATAATATAATTAAGAAAGCCCAAAAGCCCAGGTTTGATACTATTTATTATGGGCCTTATACTATTCAGTCTGGGCCATTCTGGGCCCTTGTACTATTCATATTGGGCCCAAATCAAAGCCCATTTATTCTGGGCCTTTCTGGGGCTTGAACTAATCATTATAGGCCTTTCTGGGCCCAGAACTATTCATTTTGGACCTTTGTAATTAGTTTATTGGGCCAGGAGAATTTTGGTCATTTCACCAATGCCAAAACCGACTTTGTTAGCCACCATACAAGGCTATATAAAGGGGTGGAGGGGTGAGAAGAAGGCATACCATTTCCATTTCCAAGTTTGAGTGGAAACCAGACTAAACGTCTACGGAAGCTAAGTTCCTCACATTCTCGGAATCCCTCTCAAATAGTGATTGTGTGAGGTTATAAATATATATGTATAGACGTATATATTTGAGTGGTAAGCAGTTGTAATATTGCGTAGTCAGCAGTAACTCTGCTTTTACACATAAGTTGTGAATCATGGTATCTGCAAAGCGCGAAACAACTTGTTAAGCTGAGTGCTGCGAGTATAGTATTTATGGCAAGATAAATACTTCCTCTCTGATCATTCCGAGTGTACTACTGATAGAGGCACTAGATATCTGGTGTTGTTGTCCGAGGAGTAGCAGTAGCAGCGAGGTAAGCGCAGTGGCAGTTCCAATTCGAATTTGAAACTAAGATATAATTTTATATTAATTTATTTAATTGTTAAATAAATTTAGTTTTAGAAATCAATCATGGAGATAGATCCTCGGCTTAAGTTAGACGTAACTTTTTTTTCGGTCTTTTTCCGCACATAAGCTAGTACAAAGGTAGCAACAAAACCCAACATGTAAATGCCTCATTATCTTGCCAGATAGAAACACTACAAGCGTCCTCCAAATGTCTTCAATTGGAGTGTTGTATTAGGTTTGTAAATGCCGAATTATCTTGCAATCTGGACACACTACTAGAGTACTTCAAACACCATTAATTGGAGTGTTGTATTAAGGTTGTAAATGCCCTATAATCTTCTAATCTAGACACAACTACTAGAGTGCTATAAAGACCTTTAATTGAAATGTCTTATTAGGGTTACAACTACCATCTTCTCTTGCCATATAGAGACACTATTAGAGTGTTCCAAACACCTTCATTTGGAGTGTTGTATTAGGGTTGTAAATGCCCTATTATCTTGCTATATAGAGACACTACTACAGTGCTCCAAATACCTTCAATTAGAGTGTTGTAAATGCCCTATTATCTTGCCATCAAGAGACACTACTATGTTGTTCTAGCAATAATCTTTTTAGTATATTTGACTAATTTGCAAAAACATACAATTATTGAATTTTACGATTTCTTTTATTTTAGAATTATGCAGGTTCAAGTCAAATGGAATTGCAATATGGAATACTTGAACTAAAAAAATCATGAAGACTTATCAAGAATGTAAATTGTAAAATCTAAACTTGGTAAAGTGTTTTTGATGTTGTTTCAACAGGATAAAAACGTTGGTAACGTTTGTAAAACATTATAACGATTATACCTTAAGAAAACGCTATGAAACAACTTGATCAAAGGCAAAGGAATAAAAAAAATATGCTGTAATGTTTTAAAAAGTTATAACATTTTCTGTAACGTTTTAAAAAGTTATAACGTTTTCTGTAACGTTTTAAAAAGTTATAACGTTTTCTGTAACATTTTAATTAAATTCAGCCTTCAAACAATTCCTGTTTTTGATCAAGATTTTATAGAGCAAAACGTTATGTAACGTTTTACAACTGTTGTAACGTTTTGAATCGATTAGCTGAGCTGTCAGAAAATTGAAAACCTAAAATCGCATTATAAGATAAAACGTTGTAACGTTTTAGCTCAATTTGCTCTTTCTGGAGCTGTCTCTATCAATAGAGCAGTGGGGTCTCTTCTCCACTTAACCTAGCCGTCCCTAAACTTCAAAAGAGGCGATTTTCTGAGAGCTTGGTTCCACCATTGTTGATTGAGCTTAAAACTTCAATATCTCTCAATCAATCTCAAACAACCTCAACCCACTTCACTAATATCTAATTAGATTAGGTTAGAGTGATTTATTGAGTGTTTCTCTTGTTCTTGAGTAGCTTGTGTGACTTCCCTTGTTTGTAAGGGCTCGCCGACTCAAACCTCGAGTTGCTCTTGTGACTTCCCTTGGTTGTAAGGGCTCGCCGGCGCTCATCTCTCGTTGGTCATGACTTCCCATTTTGTAAGGGCTCACGGTTCACAATTGTAATCCTTTCACATTTGGTAATAGAAATGCGCACCTAGAAAGAGGTTGCGACGCCCCGAAGACGTAGGCCTTTGTTTTGCCAAACTCCGTTATCATCCCGCGTGTCAAATTTCTCTAAACTCATATATTTACTTTCAATTGTAATTTAATTTCAGTTTTTGTTCAATTAGAGGTGCACTTAGTATAACATAGTAGAGTGCTCCAAACCCCTTCATTTGGAGTGTTGTATTAGGGTTGTAAATGTCCTTTTATCTTTCTATATAGAGAACTATTAGAGTTCTCCACACACCTTCAATTGGAGTGTTGTATTGGGTTCTAAATGCCCTACTATCTTGCTATATAGAGACAGTTCAACAGTCCTCCAAACACCTTCAATTGGAGTGTTGTATTAGAGTTGTAAATGCCATATTATTTTGCAATCTAAAGACATAACTAGAGCGTTCCAAACACCTTCAATTGGAGTGTTGTATTCGGGTTGTAATGCCCTATTATCATGCCATGTAGAGACACTACAAGAGTGCTCCCAATACCATCAATTGGAGTGTTGTATTAGGTTTGTAAATGCCCTATTATCTTGCAATATCGAGGCAATACAAGAGTACTCCAAACACCTTCAATTAGAGTGTTGTATTGAGGTTGTAAGTGACTAATTATCTTGCCATATAGAGACAATACTAGACTGCACCAAACACCTTCAATTGAAGTGTTGTATTGGGGTTCTAAATGCACTATTATCTTGTTAGATAGATTCACTATAAGAGTTCTCCAAACACCTTCAATTCGACTATTGTATTAGAGTTTTAATCCTATTATCTTGCAATATGGAGACACTAATAGAGTGCTCCAAACACCTTCAATTGGAGTGTTGTATTAGGGTTCTAAATGCCCAATTATCATGCCATTTGGAGACACTACTAGAGTGCTCCAAACACCTTCAATTGAAGTGTTGTATTAGGGTTGTAAATGCGCTATTATCATGCCATCTGGAGATACTACTAGAGTGGTCCAAACCCTTTCAATTGGAGTGTTCAATTAGGGTTATAGATGCCCTACTATCTTGCCATATAGAGACACAATTAGATTTCTAAATATCCATCTTGCCATATAGAGACACTACAAGAACCTTCCAAACACCTTCAATTGGAGTGTTGTATTAGGGTTGTAAATGCCCTATTATCTTGCAATCTGGTGACACTACCAGAGTGCTCCAAACACCTTCAATTGGAGTGTTATAAAGGTTGTAAATGTTCTATTATATTGCCATGGATGTGCTGAACCGCGCAGACTCGTACGACCTTTCGTACTTTTGTCGCATAATCGTCATCTGAGCTCCGATTGAGTTGATTCAATTTGGGTTGGAAACTAGACAGCGAGATCTACAACTTTCATAAAGGCTTTGAGTTCAGATTCGGAATGTACAGGTGTCGGGAAGCAATCCAACATCAGTGTACTATGTCATTTCTGTGTAGATGACTTCTTTAGTAATATGCAGTTGGGTGTGCTGTTCGGCTCATCCGTGTGCTACCTAGAATCTTTATATTCTTTCTCCAGTTCCTTGCTTCACTTGCAAACGGTTTGCGTCCAAACCGTACGACAAATATTTCTTGTCGATAATACTCCGTTTTATCCCTGTTTTAGACCTAAAAGTAATATAAATCTACAATTCTCCATAATTAGGGTAAAATGGCAAAAGTAATCGGATTCTATAAAAAATGAGCAATTGTAATACAAAAAATGGCAATAATTTAGGCTAAGTGATAGGGAAAATAACGACTTATTTCACCCCTATCATCCACCAAGCACCTTCAATTGGAGTGTTGTATTAGGGTTGTAAATGTCATAATTAACTTCCAATCTGGAGACACTACTAGAGTGCTCCAATCACCTTCAACTGGAGTGTTGTATTAGGGTTGTAAATGTCATATTATCTTGCCATATAGAGACACTACAAGAATCCTTCAAACACCTGCAATTGGAGTGTTGTATTAGGGTTGTAAATGCCCTATTATCATGCAATATGGAGACATTACTAGAGTGCTCCAAACAGCTTCAATTGGAGTGTTGTATTAGAGTTGTAAATGCCATACTATCTTGTCATATAGAGACACTATTAGAGTGCTCCAAACATATTCAATTGGAGTGTTGTATTAAAGTTGTAAATACCCCACTATCTTGCTATCTCAAGACACTACAAGAGTGCTCCAAACACCTTCAATTGAAGTGTTGTATTAGAGTTGTAAATGCTCTATTATCCTGCAATATTGAGACACAATTAGAGTACTCCAAACACCTTCAATTTGAGTATTGTATTAGGGATGTAAATGCCCTATTATCTTGCTATCAGTAGACATTCCTAAAGTGCTCCAAACACTTTCAATTGGAGTGTTGTATATGGTAGTAAATGCCCTATTATCTTGCTATCTAGAGACATTATTAGAGTCCTCCAAACACATTCTATTGGAATGTTGTATTAGGGTTATAGATACCTATTATCATGCCATCTAGAGACACTACTAGAGTGCTCCAAACACCTTCAATCGCAGTGTTCTTTTTGGGTTGTAAATGCCTTATTATCTTGCAATATAGAGACACTACTATAGTGCTCCAAATACCTTCAATTGGAGTGTTGTATTAGGGTTGTAAATATTTTATTATCTTACCATATAGAGACACTATAAGAGTTCACCAAACACCTTCAATTGGAATGTTGTATTAGAGTTGTAAATGCCATAATTAACTTCCAATCTGGAGGCTCCAATCACCTTCAATTGGAGTGTTGTATTAGGGTTGTAAATGCTATTATCTTACCATATATAGACACTATAAGAGTCCATCAAACACCTTCAATTGGAGTTTTGTATTAGGGTTGTAAATCCCTTATTATCTTAACATATAAACACACTATAAGAGTCCACCAAACACATTCAATTGGAGTGTTGTATTAGGGATGTAAATGCCATAATTAACTTTCAATCTGGATGCTCTAATCACCTTCAATTGGGTGTTGTATTAGGGTTGTAAATGCCATATGATCTTACTATATAGAGACACTACAAGAGTCCTCTAAACACATTCAATTGGAGTATTGTCTAAGGGTTATAAATACCTTATTATCTTGCAATATCGAGACACTACTACACTGCTCCAAACACCTTCAATTGGAGTATGGTACTAGAGTTGTAAATATCCTATTATCTTGTAAACTAAAGATGCTCCTAGAGTGCTCCAAACATCTTAAACTGGAGTATTGTAATAGGGTTGTAAATGCGTTATTATCTTATAACCTTGAGAAACTCCTAGAGTGCTCCAAATATCTTTAATTGGAGTGTTGTATTAGAGTTGTAAATACCGTATTATCTTGTAATATGGGGACACTACTAGAGTTCTTCAAACACCTTCAATTGGAGTGTTGTATTTGGGTTGTAAATGTCCTATTAGCTTACCATATAGAGACACTATAAAAGTCTACCAAACACCTTCAATTGGAGTGTTGTATTAGGGTTGTAAATCCCATAATTAACTTCCAATCTAGAGACACTACTAGTTCTCCAATCAGTTTCAATTGGAGTGCTACTAAGGTTGTAAAAGCCATATTATCTTGCCATATAGAGACACTACAAGAGTCCTCCAAACACCTTCAATTTGAGTGTTGTATTAGGGTTTGTAAATGCTCTATTATCTTTCAATCTAGAAACACTACTAGAGTGCTCCAAAGACCATCAATCGGAGTGTTGTCTTAGTGTTATAAATACATTATTATCTTTCAACATTGAGACACTACTAGAGTTCTTCAAACACCTTCAATTGGAGTATTGTACTAAGGTTGTAAATGCTCTATTATCTTGTAATCCAGAGATATTCCTAGAGTGCTCCAAACACCTTAACTTGGAGTATTGTATTAGGGTTGTAAATGTCCTATTATCTTGTCATATGGAGACACTACTAGAGTGCTCCTAACACTTTCAATTGGAGTGTTGCATTAGGGTTGTAAATACCCTATTATCTTGCAATGTGGAGACACTACTAGAGCTCTCTAAACACCTTCAATTGAAGTGTTGTATTAGGATTCTAAATACCCTATTATCTTGCAATAGGGACACACAACTAGAGTGCTCCAAACACTTTCAATTGGAGTGTTGTATTATTGTTGTAAATGCCCTATTATCTTGCAATCTAAAGACACTCCTAGAGTGTGCTCCAAACACCATAAATTGGAGTGTTGTATTAGGGTTGTAAATGCCCTATTATCTTGTCATTTAGAGACACTACTAGAGTTCTCCAAACACTTTCAATTGGAGTATTGTATTAGGGTTATAAATGTCCAATTATCTTGCTATAAGACACTAATAGAGTGCTCTAAACACCTCCGATTGGAATGTTGTATTAGGGTTGTAAATACTCTATTATCTTACCATATATATATATAAGCTATAAGAGTCCACGAAACACCTTCAATTGGAGTGTTGTCGTAGGGTTATAAATACCTTATTGTCTTGTAATATCGAGACACTACTATAGTGCTCCAAACATCTTCAATTGGAATATTGCATTAAGGTTGTAAATGTGTTATTATCTTATAATCCGGAGACACTTCTAGAGTGCTCCAAACTCCTTAAATTGGAGTGTTGTATTAGGGTTGTAAATGCCTTATTATATTGTCGTCTGGAGACACTACTAGAGTGCTCCAAACACATTCAATTAGAGTGTTGTATTAGGGTTATAAACACCATATTTTCTTGTAAAATAGAGACACTACTAGAGTGCTTCAAACACTTTCAATTGGAGTGTTGCATTAGGGTTGTAAATGCCCTATTGTCTTGCAATTTAGAGACACTCCTAAAGTGTGCTCCAAACACTATAAATTGGAGTGTTGTATTAGGGTTGTAAATGCCCTATTACCTTGTAATCTGGAGGCACTACTAGAGTATTCCAAACACCTTCAATTGGAATGTTATATTAGAGTTGTAAATGTCCTATTATCTTGCCATATAGAGTCACTTCTATAGTGCTCCAAACACCTTCAATTAAAGTTTTGTAAAATCGTCGAATCTATTTTGGGGTTGTAAATGCCCTATAATCTTGCGGATACTACTAGAGTGCATTTACAACACTTCAATCTAGAGATACTACTAGAGTGTTATAAAGACATTTAAAACATATTCGATGACTTTTAGACTTGAGTTCACCAAGGAGCTTGATGAACTTATGAACATCCTGGTTCTACTCTATTATATAACTAATTTAGTGAACTAAATCGAAATTTGAACGTTATACAATAAATTTTTAAAGCAATAGCACAGAAAGCCTTATACAACCTATAACACCTAAGCCTTGCTTTAAAGTAGAAATGGAGGTAAAGAGCACAAACCACTAGACTAAACAAATCTTTAGATATAAATTAGTTTTATTTTATCTATATTTATTTAAAAATAATAATAAAACCGCATATGTACTTCTGCATACAGATCTGCATATGCGGCCACATGTCGCATATGCACTGGCCTTCCACATGCATAAACAAAACCACATTTTAAAACACTGTCATAAACTGCCCATATTTTCTAAATCTAGACCTTCGTTTTGCAATTGGCCACATACCATTATTTCAAAATGCAACCATGTTCTACCTTAGAATCACATGTAACTTTTTTTTTTTTGCTTGTAAACCCTTAGGCAATTGCATTAAAACATTGGAGCAAATTACAAGTCTGTTCCAACATAGATATTTAATTACACATAGATAGTATCATATACACTGAACTACTTGTAAAATCTCTCACTCTGCTAAAAATTAAAGAGAATAAGAAAAGCAAACAAAGTAGCTGCAAAATGTTTAGTTCACACCAGATAAGCAAGTCAATGGACCTATTCATTCTCTTCTCTTGATATGCAACCGTAGTAGTTGAACGAGTGTGACTACACCATGTTGACACTACCCAGAAGAATGTGCACCCGAGAGGCACTGAATCAAACTGGATCAAAAACTGAATCAACCGGACTATAACAATTACCACTCAGCTGAGGAGGCACTGAATCAAACTGAACAGAGAACTGAATCAATCAGACCAGGACAATCACCACTCAGTCAAAGAAGCACTGGATCGAACTAGACCAAAAATTGAATCGGCTAGACCAGGATAGTCACCTCACATGAGTTACATCAGAAGATAAGGGAGGAAGAATGAGGGGAGGTATGAAGAAGAAAAAGAGAAAAGAGACAACATACATCATCATCGTCACAACCATATTAACACGTACCTTATTCATATGTAGCTATATTAGATATTACGGAAGCAAAGCAAATTTACACCATCCTCAATCGAACCCGAAGAGTCAAAACAGATCAAAGAGCAGTGACCAGATCTGTTGTACAAAAGTACCTGCTCAATTAGAGTGAGACAAGATGAAACAATAAGCAATGGCTAAATCCGTTCGACAAAAACACATGCTCAGATAGAGTGAGACAGAGCTTCAAGCAACAAAGAGATCCATCAAATAAAATTATTCACTCAAATAAAGCAAAGCGAAGTAGACCGGGTGAACGAGGGTGGAAATAGAGGTGGCAAGGCGGAGAAACAAATCGACCAGACTTCAGACTCGGATTTCTCTTCTAAATCGCCAAGGAGACGAGGGGAGCTCCCTAGGTGCGGACTCCCCCAAAAATACACGTAACTCGTTTTGCATAATGCTTGATATTTACTTCAGCGCCAAATCAATCCTTTCCGGATAACAAAAATAATTTAACCACAAATACATGATCAAACTTGGGTTATTGGCTGTACCAAACATGAAGATAAAAACAAGCTACAGATTTCGTCTCAACTAGTTCCAAAGAAACAAAAAGCTAATTATCACAGTAGCCAGCATTTTCTAGCTCAAAATTGACCATCGAGAAAACATACATCAAAATTATCAGACACTGGAAACAAGGTCACTAGAAACAACTTAAGAAAGGATGGCCATGACATCAGAAAACCTTAAAGCAATATAATCACTGCCATCATCACCCTTGAACTCGCTGCCTGCGTACTTTGAGTACAGAACGGTGCTACCAGGTGTGATGTCCAAAGCCTTTCTGTTGCCATCATTATCCAATAAACCAGGACCAACAGCAATGATCTGCATTTAATATAGCAATGTTAGTAACATAAGGAACCGTTAAGGAGATTGTACAGAGTCTTAATCAAGAGTTGCAGGCTTCTAAAACTGTTTGCAACTTGAGAAATATTTTAAGTTACATGCTCACATTGTTGATGCCTTGTCTTTAATATTGGTCAACACTCAACAAAAAAATAGGACAGCAGTAGATTATCATTGCAGCTCCAAAAAAAAAAATAGCAAATAAAATAATAAATATTAAATATTAAAACAACAACAACTAATAAAGTTGTTGCGCATATCTCAGCATACCTTGATAATATAAGAAAAACTAAGTGCTCATTTAAGTAATTCAATACTAAAAGAAAAGGAACTATCTACCGGAAGTATTAAGTCATGAAATCCCTACTTATCAGGAATTTTGTAGAAATATTTAAATATAAAACCAACAGAATCCAGTTCATACTAATTCTAATGGAGACAATTATGAAGTGCAAGGACCGAAGCCTTGTATAACAGAAAAGGTAAACTCATGGACCAAAGACAATTCAATCAAGTGGAATTCAAAAACAACTCACTGTTCCAATGGAAGGCTTTTCCTTCGACGCCTCCGTCAAAAGCAAACCACCTGCTGTCTTGTCTTCCGCTTGTGCAACCTGTGCATTCAATCAAACAGATCAGACTTTAAAACTCAACCACACCCTCAGCTCGACACATTTAAATACTAGAAAAAACTGCACAGACACAAGTTCTCACAAAGAATACAAGAACTAACCTTAATGAGAACTCGATCACTCAGAGGTTTCAAATCTTTCACATCCTCGGTCTCGATAATACCTACTATGTCATCCTCATGCAGAATAAGATGCTTTACTCCGTTGAATTCAATTTCTGTCCCTGAATACTTTGAGTATACTACTTCAGCCCCTGTCTGTGTTCAATAACATAATATCTTTTACTTGTCATGAATCACTGAATGATTTTAAATACTGGTACTGTTTCCACACCTCTTGAGACCAAACATTTGGATCAGAATATACCTGAATTCCGCCAGATTTGCTTAAACTACAAAAGGAGTAATGAAAAGATTATGTCCCTTCAGGAAAGCAATGATATTGTGTACGACTACTTCAAATTCAAGTACAATTCCAAATTCAGCTGAGATCCTAGAAAAGGCTGAGTCCCCAGAGCCGTTTTATACAATTTAGACCCTTCTATTAGCAATTAAAAATGTAATTAAAGTGGAACGTAAAATTTTGTAGTACCGGAACACTGATCTCAACTTTTTTGTCGCTGACAGTTCTACCCTCACCAATGGCAACCACCTCACCGCTTTGTGGCTTGGTCTGAGCCATAGATGGGAGAAATATGCCGCCACTTGTTTTTTCCTCAGAAGTCTTGATCTCAACCAACACTCTGTCACCCAACGGCCTTACTGTGGTATACTGCAACCATCAGAATTAACCAAAAAGACAACACATTCAATAAACGAACATGAAAATTTTGTTCCTAGAAGGATTTACAGAGGGTGTTTTACAGTTCAATTTGACAGATTTAACAGCAACAAGTACAGTCAGCTGCTATTTGGTGTCGCAAGTTAGTATCTACAACTACTTTCTAAACTAACAACAGAATCTCAATTGACATTATTAAGTTATTCAATTAATTGAATAACTGCATACCTTTGGGGTAACAACTGTTGCAGCTTTTGCTGTGAGGCCTTTGAGGCACCTCTTCTCAAGCCTAAATTGCATACCACTGAAGATCGAAGCTCTCCTATTGGTTGACACTAGAGTAGTTGATGTCAGCGTTCCTGGAGCAGAGAGCTGTACTGATGCCATCGCTAGACCTAAACAGAAAAAAAGGGAATATATTGAATTGCATGAGATGATGTAATTCCTCGATCAACAAATAGAGTTTAAAAAACTGGAAAAATGAAATTAAATTAGACCTTACAAGGAGAGAAGAGATTGAAGAGCGGCTGTTTTTTCTCTTTTTCTAAGCGGGCTGATTGGGATAAGAGTAGCGAGGGAGAAGGAAGATAATAAAACCCTAGTGAAAGAGTACAGAAAGGAAGTCTTCGGAAGTTACTAGAACTGGAAATAAATCTTCTGCTATTTCCAACCGTTCAATTTTCTTCATGCGGAAATCTCAACGAGATAACGTTTTTATGCGTGAATCTCAACGAAAATCAACAATTGCGATTGGAATAACAGCAGATTTATTTCCACTAGAATTATCCTATCTGCCAGCTAGTGTTTGGTAAATGTCCCGGGGATCCAATTCGGACCGGTCCACCCGTAACCGTGCCCGGACCAGACCGTGTCTGTGCCACAGGTATGCACGAGTACGCACACGAGCACGGGTATTAAATGGGCCGGACCCGATTTTTTAGAAAAATGTCCGTGAGAACCCGGACCCCCGTACCCGTGATGCCCGTGCCTGTGACTGTGTCCCTGCTCGTGAGCCTGTGGCAGAAATTTTTTTTTTTTTTTTAGACTAAAAGTTCAAAATTTAAACTCAAATTCCGCCCCCCCCCCCCCCTTGCCCCACATCCCCACTTTCTATCCTGACTCCTACCCATTTTTTTCAGTTTTTTTAATTAAAATTTTAATCCCTCCAAACAAAATTCTATAAATATACACTCATTCCTTACAAATTTTCACATCTCTCAATATTTTTGTTATTCTCTAATTTTAATTTTATTGTTAAAAAAAGTTATTAATTTAACAAATACGCAAACGCAAACACGCAAATGAAAGCGGGATTACGAAGGTATTCTCGAAGATTTTTCCGCGAAATTAAAAGGTAACATTAATTTTTGTTAGATTACATTTTGTTAGATTAAATTTTGTTAAATTGAAATATTGAATGTTAGATTTATTTTTGTAGAGTAATTTAAAAATTAAATTTGACGTTAGATTTATTTTTGTAGAAAAAATTTAGAATTTAAATTGAATGTTAGATTTAGTTTATGTTATATTTATTGAATGTTAAGTAATTAGATTTGTTATATTTATTGAATGTTAGATTTATTAAATTTGCTAAGTAATTAAATTTTTAAGATTTATTTTATGTTAGATTTGTTAGATTTATTTAGTTTATGTTAGATTTGTTAGATGTGTAGTAATTAGATTTGTTTTGAATAGGTTAGATTTTATTTTTGAAATTCGGATTTATTTTTAATGGGTTAATGAAAGATGTTAGATTTATTTTTTTGAATATGTGAAGTAATTTGATTTGTTTTGAATAGATTAGATTTTATTTTTGAAATTCGGATTTATTTTTAATAGGTTAATAAAAGATGTTAGATTTATTTTTTTGAATATGTGAAGTAATTTGATTTGTTTTCAATAGGTTAGATTTTATTTTTGAAATTCGGATTTATTTTTAATAGGTTAATGAAAGATGTTAGATTTATTTTTTTGAATATGTGAAGTAATTTGATTTTTTTTAATAGATTAGATTTTATTTTTGAAATTCGGATTTATTTTTAATAGGTTAATAAAAGATGTTAGATTTATTTTTTTGAATATGTGAAGTAATTAGATTTGTTTTCAATAGGTTAGATTTTATTTTTGAAATTCGGATTTATTTTTAATAGGTTAATAATGGATGTTACATTTATTTTTTTGAATATGTGAAGTAATTAGATTTGTTTTCAATAGGTTAGATTTTATTTTTGAAATTTGGATTTATTTTTAATAGGTTAATAAAAGATGTTAGATTTATTTTTTTGAATATGTGAAGTAATTTGATTTGTTTTGAATATGTTAGATTTTATTTTTGAAATTCGGATTTATTTTTAATAGGTTAATAAAAGATGTTTTTTTTTATTTATGTTTTATTAATTCTGTTTTTTTTTAGTTCTGTTTTTTTTCTGTTATTTTTATTTCTGATTTTTAAATTCTGTTTTATTAATTCTGTTTTTTTTTTATTTCTTTCTTTATTTCTTTTTTTATTTCTGTTTTTTATTTCTTTTTTTTATTTCTGATTTTTATTTCTATTTTTTAATTTATGTTCTTTATTTATTTTTTTTATTTATGTGTTAAGTAATGTACATTTATTTTTTTAAATAGGTTAAAAAAATGACAACTTCTCATCGCGAGTCGGTGGAAGAAACCAGCCAAAGATTTTCGACCGATATTTTTGGCCCCGATATGCCACACAATTATCCACAAAATTACCCAATTATCCTGATAGTTCCTCCCAAATGCCACCATCTAATTATCCACCTAATTATCCACAAAATTATCAAAGAAGTGACCAAATGCTAGATTTAAATTATCAACAACCCCTTCAAATGACCGCACCGTATTATACTTCAAATGACCCAAATATGTTTATTCCATAAGAAGCACATCAACCGATACCATCGTATGCATATGGAGGCACTTCTTCTGTAGCATTGAGTCAATTCACGGACACTGCCCCTATAGGAGGTACTCCTTTGACAAGTGTCCCTGAAATTCAAGAAAAAGATGTCCCTCCTTCGACAGAAGAAGTACCCCCACAACAACTAGCAGGAAAAAAGGTTAAAAAATGACCCGAATACAATCAACCGTGGTTGAGATATTATGATTGGACAAGAGATGAGGAGAGCACTATGCAATATCTACAATGTAAGGTAAACAAATGTAAGAAACCAAATTGGGAGTATAAAAAACATATTGGTATGACAAAAATTATTTTAAAATAAGAGCTTAATTATTTTAAGGTAAACATATTGTTTTAAAATAAGAGCTTAATTATTTTTAAAATAATTGATTTAAGAAATTATTTATTTATATTTTATTATAACAAAAATTATTGAGTTCAAATATACAACCATGTCAAATGAGTTTAAATTGGTATGAATTTATATTTATAATTTATTGGTTTAAAAAAAAAGCAAAAAAACAGCAAAATAAAATAGAACAAAAAAACAGAACAAAAAAATGAAAAAAAAATCAGAACAAAAAAAAATAGAACCGAAAAACCGAACAGAAAAACCAGCAAAAAAAGAGAGCCAAAAAAACAGAACAAAAAAACCAAAAAAAACCAGAAGAAAAAAACCAAAACAGAAAAACAAAAACAAAAAAAACGATCCGGACCCAGATCGGACCACCCGGCCCCCGGTACCCAGACCGTCCTGCCCCCGAACCCGTGACGGGCACAGGTATTAAACAGGCATGGTAGGATTTTTGAAGAAAAAACCCGTGATGCTCGGCCCGTTGTACCCGTGTTCCCGTGACGCCCGTAACCGTGGCTACCCGTACCCGTGCCCGGGTTTTACCCGGACCACTCGGCCCGGCCCATTTACCAATCACTACTGGCAGCTGAATTCGCATCCTATGAGATATCTCATATTTTGCGCAATTTTTTTTATTGAAAATTTCAACCATTCAAATACGTTATGCACGAATCTCAAAGTCAAATAATACTGACAAAAACGTGTCTTGCCGTGACTAGCATGCTGTGATTTTGATATCATTTTTGGAGTAAAATAAAGGAACTGTTGCAGGGCATATCTTAATTATGAGCATCTTATTTGTGAAAATGTATGTTATTATAGTGAGGTTGACAAATACTATACAAGCAATGCAATTAAGATGAATTCAGGAGTGAGGCTACGATAATATGCATATATATTGGTATGTGTTTTGAATTTATATTTATATTTTTAAAGTTCATACAGTTAATCTTCAACATGATTCTCATATAAAAAATATATTCAGAGACATAACTTTATACATTTTTTGAATTTTGTAACTATTATATTAGATAGATAGAAGATTATTATTTCGGATGATTTAGAATCTTTATATTAACTAATTTTTATTTATTTAATAAAATTGGATTTCTAAATACATTTTTATCTGACATTTATATTAAACATTTGGGATAGACTTTTTAAATATGAAAAACGGAGAAAACATACACAACATATGCACACAATATCTGCACATATTTTTGTTTGATTGGTGGGTGCTAAAATTTTCAAGCTTGGTTGAGGTTTGGTTGGTGGGTGCTACTTTTGTTAAGAAAAAAAGCAGATTTGGTCAAGCTTGGCTGTAGGCTTGTAGCTGGCCTTTTATTGTTTGATTATATACGCGTTTCTTTTTTATTGCCATCGGCCATCGCCATCAATTTGCACTTTATTGAGGCAAGATTCAAGAATGTACTTCTATAAATTAACAGAGGGTTTTGAATAAGTTTATTGGTTTGCCTATTTTTAGCACGATTTGACTTCATGGATCAAACTTCTCTACAATTCCCCAGCAGAATTATAATTGTAATTCTAAAATAAATAAACTGTTAAAGAAACTGGATAAATTAATTGCTCTAACTCTTGTAGAGCATATGCTTGAATTATGCATAGAAATTCTTATACGTCCTATATATGCGAAACAGCATATTCGGCCACATAAACACCACATATTGTTTTGTGCAGTCTGCATATAATTTTTATGCAGTCCATTCAAATAGCATATTATTTATTAAAAAATTCGAATTCAATCGGATCTAAAAAGATTTATTAATCAAAACGGATCAGATATTCGGTAATAATCAAAATCCAAACCAAATACTCATCCGGAGTGGGGTCCCATTGAGTGATTAATCACGCCAATCTTCAGCTGCTTTTATAGGGAGCAGAGCAATGCTTTTTGTTTCGGAAGTGTTGTGGGACTATAAAAAAGGAATTATAAACCGGAAGGACGCAGCTTCTTCCTTTGTCCTGCGCAAATTTACTTCACTTGGGCCAGTTGGGCCATAAAGGAAAACAATATAATAATATTTCTTTGCCTTGTACAGTACCCATTTATTAATGATATTGTTCCATGCATTAACTAATGATCATTCTTTCATGCACCATAAACTTTTAATTGCATATTTGCATTATATACTTTCATTCATTTAATTAACAGAAAGGATGTTAGATTAATAATCCCATATTATGCTCTATTTTATATGAATTCTTATTTTAATATCCGCATAGAAATCTGCATATGCAGCCGTATACCGTATATGCAGTGGCCTTCCGCATACCACATTGAAACCGCATTTTATAACACTGGAAATAATGTCATATTTATGTTCTAAAAAAGGAAAGCACAGTCTTTATATTATTTGAATTGATTAAGTATAAAATTAGACAATAAAAACATATTTACAAGTTAAATTTAATATATTTTTTATATATTTTGATTGCTTAACTTTATACTAAATTAATTTGATAATTTATAAAACTTTCTTATAAATATATTATTTATAAAATAGATCAGTTTTAAAAGTTTAAATTTATCATGTGAAAACTAATTGGACAAATTTAAAGATTCTTACTTCTACATTTATTTGGAATATTAGAGGTAAACGACAATAATTTTGAAAGGTAAACGTTGACTTGCTTATGAGATGCAGATTGCTTGATCATAATTTCAGAGGAAGCCAACAATTAACTTTACGAGAACATGAAGTCATTGATTACGCTGGAAGCCTGGAGCTGGAACTCGATGTCATGCGGACTGCGAAATTAATTTTACCATACTAAATGTGTAGTCTTAAAAGTCTTCTGTGATTTAATGTCGTAGTCTTAAAAATTTTACATGTTCATGTCACAATATTTAAGAGAAACCGCGGACGCTTTACAGTTGTCAAAAAGTGTTTTGACTGGACCAGTGGTTATTCATTTTTGAAAAGTGAAAAGTAAACATGTTTATATTAATCTGAACAATTACAAGTTACAATTCTTACCAACCTCACCGCGGAGGCAGAGCTAGGGGTGTCTAGAGTATTTATACTCGGGCGGGTACGGGTACCCGGGTATATCCGTCTCGGATACGGGTATACTCGGGTACAAGGGTATTCGGGTACGGGTATGGTGAGTATAATTTTCAAAATCCATACCCTACTCGAGTTATATCCTTACCCGTGTACCCTAGACGGGTAAGACGGGTACGGTTACTCGGGTAGTCGGATACGGATAAACTCGAGTAGGGTATGGTCGAGTATTGATCCAAAATAACGGGTCCGGTCCAGTTTTTGTCTGTACCCGCCTATCCAAGTATCCGACCCATACCCGAGCTCGGGTACGGGTACCCAGGGCGGCGGGTACGAGCAGGTATACCCGATCCGGGTTTTTGCCAAACACTAAGGGTGTCGATGGATGCCGTACGGTACAGTACTGGTACAGGTGAAAACATTTTCATATTATACTTATTTAAAATTGATTTTAACAATATCTTATTTAAACCTCAAATCTAAGTTAAGTAAATTTTTTGAAAACCTTACATCTCAAACATTCAAAACTAATATATCAACACATAAATTTTAGTAGACCATTATATAACAAATAAGCATACATTCATAAACTACATAAATTAGTGAAATAAGCATTGTTCTTGACAGACGAAATCAATTTTTTTGCCTAACAACGTTGAAAGGTAGTAAAACGAATTGAAAGTTGAGAAGATATAAGATAGCTAATCAGCTGGCACTCATCTGTAATTAATTTTTAATTATTTAAACTAATAACAAAGTTAGCACTCCACTGTAATTAATTTTTAATTAATTAAACTAACAAAGTTACAAAATGACATTCCCATACAAATTAAAAGCATTATAATTTATAAAACTTAATATGCGGAGATGGGAAAAATTAAGAGCAATGAAAGGATCTAAGTCCTAACTCCTGATATGTGTCTCAGATTGATCGAATTGTTGGCATCAAATTGTCTTTAGTAAATATGTGTTCACACTACAAGTCTACAACCGAAAAATATATATGTGTGTGTTCACACCTCACACGAGTCCGGATTCATTCCTCCCGTTGATCTTTACAAATCTCCACTTCAACAGGGACAAATTACAAGATCTGACTTCTGACTGTCAAGGTATTATCTGACTTCTGAGTCGTTATTAGAGGATTGGAGGACAGCGTTGCTCCATCGCCATTATCGATTGTTTGATCCGTTCTAGAGTTGATATTTCCTCCGCCTCTTTGCCTAATCGGAGCTTAGACGCTGTCTCACGACTGGAGGAGAGGTGGTGGGAGGCGGAGGCAACAGAGTGGAGGAGGGGCCGATTAAAGCGGAGATGGAGGATCGATGGATCGTAGATGGATCTCTGCTCCGACCTCTCTTTCTAAACTAGGATTCTAATTTGTGGGATTACCTGAAATGGAAAGCGGAGAGAAAAAAATAGGAAAATTTAGGGCTTGGCTGCTGGTAAAGCTGAATCTTATTAAAATATGAATTTTAATTAAATTAGAAAGTATCAGTGCCGCTCAATAACAAACAATTTAAAATTAGAAATATATATCAGATTATCAGTTAAACTGGTTTCCGAAAATAGAAATATATTGGTTGGGAAGCGTCTAATTGTCCACAGTCTTTTGTTCACCATTTGTCCACAGCTTTAACTTGCGCAAATACTGTAAAATTATTTCTACATGCTGTATAATTATACAATATATCACATAAAATCTATAAGTTAATCACAAAACATCCAGCAACTATTTGAAGTGGTCCCATGATACTTAGAAAAAGATTACAACTTGCACAATAGAACAAAATAAATGTACTTTCAAATTGTACTTTCGAAAATTATATTTCTAGAAAGTTATTGGCAGTTAGAGTTAGTTATTAGTGGTTATTGGCAGTTAAAGTTAATTATTAGCGTTCGCATTGGGTTGAATCTTGTATATTGTAAAATTGAATCTTGTATACTATAAAATTGACTCTTGTATACAGTAAAATTTTCAATTGAATCTTATATACTGTAAAATTGAATCTTCTACACATTGAAATTTACAATTGCATCTTGTATACTATAAAATTGAATTAGCAGAACTGTAAAATTGAATCTTGTATACAATAAAAATTTTCATTGAATCTTGTATACTATAAAAATTAAATCTTCTACAGTAGAAATTTCAGTTATATCTTGTATACTGTAAAATTGAATCTTGTATACTGTAAAATTTTCAAAATACTGTAAATTTTACATTGAATCTTGTATACTGTAAAATTTTCACATAATACTGTAAATTTTTCAATTGAATCTTGTATACTGTAAAATTTCGAAAACTAAACTATAAAATAATGTCATCTATACTATAAGATAAAATGTAACAAATGCTACATTTCAGTTTAAACTACAATCTACAAATAATCATATATACTGTAAAATTGCAAAATATAAACCATAAAATAATACAACACATACTCTAAAATTGCTAAATCTATACATACATTCATCATCACACAAAAAATCTATTCACCACAAAATAACATATGTTTACCACAAACAACATCTGTTCAACACAAGATAAAAATATTCACCGCAACATTCAAAATATCATAATAGCAACAAAAAACTATGAACAAATAACTTTTACATTAGAAACATCTTATGTTCATTATTCGGATGAGTAAGAAGCATCTCTATCATCTCTTTTCTCCAGATTTTCACAATATAAATACTGTAAAATTACAAGATAAATACTGTAAAATTACAAGATAAATACTGTAAAATTAACAAATCATCTATTTCTTTCAGATTTTCACAAAATGAATACTGTAAAATTAACAAAGCAATATTGTAAAATTAACATATCAATACTCGATATCGCCTCTCTATCATCTATTTCCTTTAGATTTTCACAAGATGAATACTGTAAAATTAACCGGGCAATACAGTAAAATTAACAAAACAATACTCCATATCGCCTCTCTATCATCTCTTTTCTCTATATTTCATTTGAAATACTAGATTTGTTACTACATACAACAAAAATAACAAATTCAACATAAATAACTTACTAGATTTGAATTTTGCCATGCTCTTCACCAAAAACAACTTCTATTCGATTGTGCTCCACGATTGAAAGTTCCATTGCGATCATGTATAAAAAATGAGGTCGGGTCAGTAATCTCAATTAAAATCGACATTGAAAAGGAAAAATAAATCAGAGAAGGTAAATAAAAATAAAACAACAATTACGATTTCGTTGCCGTTGCGACCGATCCAGATCGAAAATCTGATCGGACATCTGATTGAAAATTTGAAAAATAAAATTCGGAATGTTCCGTCTAGGAGTTCCTACACAGATAGAAAAGATATCAAGAAAAAAGCAATCAAACAAATAGAAAGAAAAAAAGTAGGTACAATATACCTGCACAGATCGTCTAGGAGTTCCTGAGAGGGGAGGCCTTTTGAGTTTGCACGGGTATTTCCAACCATTGCTAAAATTGTGAGTATATTTACAACTATTTTGAGAAGGAAATGTTCAGTTGATTAGAAAAGGTTCTAATCAGTACTCCTGTAATCATTATTAGGACTTTTAACAAAAAAACGACACCTTTTTTAAGCCTTCTGAAGAATTCCACTGAGTAACTGAATCCTTTCGGTTTGGGAAGGAATAATCAAATTCTATTAACACTAAAGGCTAGAAAACCGAACGTAAAAGAAAAGAATCATCGATTCTCTCGAATCGATTCGCTTCCTTCACAAAAAAATAGGGGAACCTCAATGAAAAGGAGAATTGGAAGAAGTTATACCTGATATTACCAAATCAACGGTGAAGAAGCGGAGTTAGCGTAATTCCTGCGGCAATGAAAAGTAGAGAAAACAAAAGGAGACGAAGGTAGAGCAGATGGATGACGATGGTCGAGATTGCGGAGTATCAACGGGTTCGCTAGTTTGGCCGCGACGATTCATCTGCTTTCCGATAAGAAAGAGAGAGAAATTCAAAAAAAAGGAAATCTGATCGGAAATTTGAAAAATAAAATTCGGAAGGTTCCGTTGTTTGGGATATGTTTAAATACAAGTTAAACTGTTAGAAAGTGAAAACTGGATAACATTGTGGACAGATGGTGGACAAAACTCAGTGGACAGAAACCTTTTCTCAATTTATAATTTGGTTTTATAAATAGAACTGAATCGAACCAAATCAAAGCTTTATTTCGGTTTGTTCGGTTTGTTTGGTTCAAATCAAAATATATTAATTTTTTTTATTTAAAACAATTTATTTATAATAAATTAAAGTATATTAAGAAATAAATCGGAATATTAAGAAATAAACTAAGATATTTAGAAATAAATCAAAGTATTTAAAGCAATTGATTAAGAAATAAACTGGAGTATTAAGAAATAAACTGGGTGGGTTCGGATCAAATTCATATTATATAAAAGTTTGATTTTGAAAATTTTCAAACCGAACCAAACCAAACCATTTGAACCAAACTAATTTGGTTCAGTTCAAAACCGAATAAAAAGGATCCAATGAACACTCCTAAGACTGAATAAAATATGATGGCTTGGAGTACAATAACATTTCTCTGTTATTAATATTGTCAAAACTGATCATTTTTCCTTATTTAATATCTGTCTTGATTAGCTGAAATTCCTTTATTTTGTTTTTCTCGGCATGATACAATACAACCCGCTCTTATACCAAATTTGTTAGCACAAAAAATTTTCAAATATAGTTGAGGACTTGATGTTATGAATATATATATAGGGATGGACTACGCTATTTCATGGAGTAAAATGAGTTGATATTCTACGTTGTAATATTTTTATTTTGAAAATCCAAACGACCGATCCGAACAGTTAGATATAATCTCCATATTGAAATGTGCTTGGAGACCAAATTTTATATTTTTTAGAATTTTTTTACTATTAATTAAATATTTTTGAAAATTGCTGATTCGATGGTCTAGAAAATTTTACTGTTTATAGCAAAACATAAATTTTGAAAAATGCTTAATAAATAGTAAAAAAAATTAAAAAAAAATGTAAAATTTGGTCTCCAATCACATTTCAATATGGAGATCACATCTAACGGTTCGGATCGATTGTTTGGATTTTCAAAATTAAAATACAGCATGGAGTACAAACGTGTTTTACTCCATGGAGTAGTGTAGCCCATCCATATATATATTATTTATGAAATAGTACAGAGAATGGCTAGTATAACATTAGTGTCATTTAAGCCTATATAACACCAATTTCAAAATCTATTGAATCAACTTCAAACGGTGAATCCAAACCGTTCAAACCAATCTACTTCATTAGTTGTGTGTTTATATGCAAATTTATAAATTTTCGAACTTAATTAGTATCAAGTCAAGCGATCAAATGAGTGGGTTTTTAAGTTAATTTTAATACATTCATTTTTCAACATTTTTACCGCTTGATTTGATACAAAAACAACTCGAAAATATAAAAAAAAATTCATGTAAACACATTACTCATAAAGTAAATCAGTTTGAATGGTTTGGATCAATTGCTTGAAGTCTATTCAATTAATTTTGAAATTAGTATCATATGACACCAATATCATACTAGCCGGACTCAATAGTACATGATGCTGGATATATAATTGTTGGAGCAAATCACACAAAAAGGACTGTCAATCCTTAAAATGACGAGTGCGTATCCTCTGAGATATCTCATATTTTGCATGACCGTCGTGTTTGTTGCCTATCCGGGGTGATGTAGGGAACCAGTATTATGTAAGCTTTGAGATTCGTGCAGAACGTATTGCAACGGTTGAGAGTTTTCAAAAAGTCACGCAAAATATGAGAAAGCTCAGAGGATGCGAATTCTAAAATGAATCAACGAACTGGATTCAAAGAAGACTTGAAGGAGACTCATTTTGCCTCTTTTCTAACGTATAGGCTGATTTATAATGGCAAAAACTAGCTATTATAGAAGCTTACAAAATATAATAAAACATTAGCAAGATTTATTTGCATTTTGTTTATTGCTATACATGATATTCTTTGTGTCATTTTGAATATTAATATTTTGCCAAACCTGACCATATATATATGAAATGAGCTATGTTACTCCATGAAATAAAATACATTTGTATTCCATACCGTACTTTCAATTTGAAAGTCCAAATGACCAATTCAAATGTTAGATGTGATCTCCATATTGAAATGTGCTTGGAGACCAAATTTTACATTTTTTGAAATTTTTTTCACTATTTATTAAGCAATTTTGAAAATTGCTGTTTTGTTGTGAACATTAAAAAAAGTAAAAATTTCTGGACCATCGGATCAATAATTTTCAAAATTGCTTAATAAATAGTAAAAAAGTTCCAAAAAATGTAAAATTTGGTCTCCAAACACATTTCAATATGGAGATCATGTTGAGCAGTTCGGATCAGTTGTTTTAATTTTCAAAATAAAAATATAGTGCCATGGAACACCAACGCGTTTTACTCCATTGAGTAGCATAGCTCATCTCATATATATCTCATATATATATATATATATATATATATATATATATATATATATATATATATATATATATATATATTTATATAGAGATAGGCAAATGTGCTTTCGGTAGCATATGAGCTGAAATACACACGGTCAAAATTTGAAATTTCAAAATCCAAAAAGTCAATCTAAACCGTTCATCTTGTTCTCCATATTAATATGTACTTGGAGACCAAATTTTACGTTTTTCTGAATTTTTTTTTACTATTTATTAAGCCTCTTTGAAAATTGTTGATCCAACGGTTTTACTGTTTTGTTAAGCCACCGTTGGATCAACAATTTTCAAAGTGACTTAATAAATAGTAAAAAAAATTCAGAAAAATATAAAATTTGGTCTCCAAGAACATATTAATATGGAGAACAAGGTGAACGGTTCAGATTGACTTTTTGAATTTTGAAATTTCAAATTTGGACCATGTGTACTTCGGCCCATATGCTATCAAAAACATATTAGCCTATATATATATATAGGAATATGCTAGCATGCTATGCATAACATAGAGCCCCTCCATGCAATGCCTTGGATTTTGACTTTTCAAAATCCTAACGGTCGATCTGAACCGTTCATCTTGTTCTCCATATTAATATGTGTTTGGAGACCAAATTTTATATTTTTTGAAATTTTTTTACTATTTCTTTAGATTTATTGAAAATCGCTGTTTTTTATGGTCCAGATTTGCAGAAAACAGCGATATTCAATAAATCTAAAGAAATAGTAAAAAAATTACAAAAAATATAATATTTGGTCCCCAAACATATATTAATATGGAGAACAAGATGAACGGTTCGGATCGACCATTAGGATTTTGAAAAGTTGAAATCCAAGGCATTGCATGGAGGGGCTCTATGCTATGCATAGCATGCTAGCATATTCGTATATATATATATATATATATATATATATATATATATATATATATATATATATATATATATATATATATATATATATATATATATATATATATATATATATATATGAATAAGGCTACGGTGCTATGGCTCAATACTCGAGTTTTCGAAATCCTAATGGTCGATCCGAACTGAATATGTGTTTGGAGACCAAATTTTACATTTTTTGAAAAAAAATTATTATTTTTTTAGATAGGTAGAAAATCAAATATCTGAATGGTGCAAATTTTTTTAGATCAAGTGATTTTCTACCTATCTAAAAAAATAGTAATTTTTTTTCAAAAAAATATAAAATTTGGTCTTCAAATTAATATGGAGAACAAGATGAACGGTTCAGATTGACCGTTAGGATTTTGAAAACTCAAATATTGAGCTGTAGCACCGAAGCCCTCTATGCAACCCATAGCACCATAGCCTTATTATATATATATATATACTAGTATCGTGCCCGTACGTTGCAACGAAAATATATTATAAGATTGAATAGAATATAAAGAGATATTTTTATTTGGCATTCATACAAAATTAAGAAAACATATATTTAAATGAAAATAAAAGACACAAATGAGAAAATATAGATATCCAAATAATAAATAATAATAAAAAAAACAACAACAAATGAAAAAAAAGGATCAAATATAATATAAAAAAAATTCTTGAAGTATTAGTGCGATTTAATATCTAATTTTCTCCACAAGCAAGATAGGTTATTAAAGAACTTAGATAAGAAATAATATGTAAATAAACAAAATTAAAAAAAAATATGATTAAATGATTAAAATAAGGATTTTCTCTACATATATATTCAGATCGGAAATATATGATTGTTTCCATTAGTACAAGATCTGTTATTTATCTATTTACAAAGATACAGTAGTTCTAAATAAAATCCAAAAAGATATGATAGTTTCCATTTTTATTATTGAAACTATGGAGGAAAAAGGAGAAATGAAATGGAGAAAATAGAGAAATAATGAAATAATTTAATTGTAGAAATTTGAGATAGTTGTAAAGAGAAATAAGGAAATAGATCGCTAGAAATTTATTTAATTTTAATTGTGACTAACCATGTAGCAGCTTTTGTGACGAGTTTGTTTTTAACTAAATTTAGACTTCTACACATAAAATAGATGTATTTAATCAAAAAAAGATAAATTATGTGATTAAAGAGCTAATATTCAATTTGAAAATTTATCTTTTAATCTTAGTTGTTAGTAGATCAGAGCAACTACATGCATAATATAAAAATTGAGATATTATTTAGTATCATCAATCAGCTGCACCACTTCCGGCGTCTTTAAAAAAAAAATACGAATTGTAATATTCTATTACAAAAAGGTTGGTCCAAAATTAAGGTAGTACTGTTTTGATGAAGAGTTTTCTATATATAGTTATTGATGCAATGATGCTCCCTCGTTTATTATCACCTGCAGAATCGAAGTGTATTTGAATTAGATTCTACATTCGACACGATGATTATCAATTTAAACATATATAAAACATGGACCCAGAAAAAGACCAGTCAATACGACAAGGACTTGTGACAGGCTGTGAGTCAGTGACAGAAAAGCAGATCAAATTCCCAATTGGTCATCTAGAATTCTAAATGCTGCTTCACTCTTCGTGCCCACCAAACAAAATAACAAATGTACGAATTATGATTACAAAAAGTTTTTATCTTCATAGAACGTGTTTGTGGGGAAAAAGATAAGGATCCCCAAAAATGTTTGCTCCGGGTAATCTTTCTTAAAATCAGAAGTTAACTGATTAATAGCTGATACTTATATCAAAAGTTAAATGTCGTGTTAAAAAATGGGATACATTTTCAATAATGAAAAAAATGTCGAGAACTATGATTAGCTAAGATGTTACCTTTTAAATGGAAGGTCGCATATTCACATTCCGTGTGATATGTTATTACTTATTAAAAGTGTTTTGAGGACTTTAACCAATATAACGTAGTAAAATGATAATAAAAAATGTTATTTAATACTATGTATCAAATGTTGCATTAAATAAGAATAGTTATAAACGCTTATCGAGTTAAAATGATTAAAGGTCCAATATCTAGTGCAAGCATGTAGAGTAGTGATTTGAGAGCTTTGATCCCGAAATTTTTATTGTTAACATATTCAAGAAAAAAAAAAAAAATCAAAACATCTCAGATTTTGGAGAATTCAAGTTTTACCTAGACTACAGATTGGCTCTGAGATACCAATTATCGAGATCTGTAGAGCCAATTTCCAGCCTTAGACTGAAATCTGCAGATTGTTTGCGTGGCCCCAATCTTTTTTCTTTTTAGAGAAAATTTAGTAATGATATGAAATCTAGATTGGTTTGATGTAACATTGCTTTGAAGGATTCGGAATTCTTTGTGCAAGTATATGTGTTAATTTCTTATTGCACTTTAATCTGAATGATAAAATTAGATTTGACTGTTTCTCAAAATAAGAAAATTTAAATTTCTTACTTTTAATTAAGATAATTAGAGTTATGTATATATAACATCAAAATAAATAAGTTATTGTCAGTATAAAAAGTTCATTCTAATTAAAATTTTCTTTGTATAATTATATGTCGATCTTTCCTTATAAAAGAGAGCAATCTTGGTACCAATCTGTTATAACTGAAGCCCTAAATATTAAGCACATAAGATCAATTTATGTTTTATCTTTTGAGAATCTATATTATTATATAATAAATGAGGTTCAAAGGCTTGTCATTTCACTCATTTGGTGAGAATCTACATTAATTTATATTGAAGCTCAAAGAATGTGAGGCCTGAAATCTTACTCTCAAATGAGAGTGAGAATAAACATATTATTTTATAATGAGTTCAAAGGATGTGTGGTTGCGCATGATTTCAGTTAATGTCATATTGAAAATCATAAAAAAAAAATTAGTTACTAATTTTTTTTAAAAAAAAGTTGGGGTCACAAACTGACTCTGCGGACGTTGTTAATTGGGGCCATAGATTCAATCAGCGGCTTGGATAAATCTCGAATTTTCCAAAATCTGAGATGTTTTAATTGATTGATTTTTTAATGTGGTAACAATAAAAATTTCGGGCTTTGATCCTCATCTCATGCTAAGTTTTAAATTGTAAAAAAATATTTAATTATATTACTGTAATTAGGACATAACAAATATTATATATTGGAAAACCCTTTAATCTTCTAAATAAAGTGTAAGTAGAATTCAATACAATTCATCACTATTTTAAATAGTACGCATTTCATCATATAGTCTACATGCACGTACGTACGTTCGATTATTGTGAAAAATGTTTCTTAAAAGCAGTGGTATAATTATAAACCTAATTTGATCAAGGAGATCATCAACCCAGCTAACCTATAACCAGCCTAATTTAAAATTTTGTGGATTCAAATTTGTATAGTTGGCATGCAATGCACAGCAAAAAAAACATTGAAATTGAGGACTTAATAAATAAGTATCATGTAATTTTATTTTATGAGAAAGAAGAATAGTATTAATTTTGCAAAAAATAATACTTTTAAAGGATACTAATTAACATTTTTAGTTTATAAAAAGGGTTTAGAAACTTCTGAGATGGTTTTGGAATTTTGATGATCTTATGCGCTACGGAAGCCCTGCTGCCTATGTTTCAGTTGTGCAATATTGACTTCCTAATTTAGTCAATTCTTCAGTTCTTTCACTCCAAACGCGCATGAGACATGGGTTCCATACTGTATGGAGATGTTGTTTCATCATATTCATGTGTTGTTTTTGCCCAATTGAATCCTAAAATAACTTATATTTTTCAAATCTGCAAAATACTCTGAAAAAACAAAAGTAATCTGATTTCTTTCTAAAACTCTAATTTACACAAGTTTTTGATCATTTTCTTAATCAAAACATAATCTTTTTTGATTTATAATTTTGGACCCTATATATATATATCACATGCGTACTTGGCAAACAGACAAAGATAAGGTGTAACATTTTGTGTTTTTATTTTTTTTCCTATATGGAGTTCTATTATATTTACTATTCTTTGAAGTGTATTAACTTAAACTTTGGTTGTTAGGACTGACGTCCAACTAAAATTTGCTTTAATTAATAAATGAAACACACGAAACCTACAAAATATAACCGGTTATTTACAAGGCACTCCAAAGAAGTAAGGCTTAGTTTAATTAAATACGGTAAACAGAGAAATACATAATTGTGTCATTTGAGCTAGCTGATTTTTTTTTATTATAATTAATGTAATAGAGTTCTTTGTATTTCTCTGTTTTATTCTCTTTTCTTTTTGTTAGATTTCCTGAACACAAAATATGAAAAAAAAGGTTAGCAAATTAATTAGCAAAACATTATCTCACATGAAATTATAAGACAACAGTATGTAGTTCGGTATATTTTAAATACTTTGATTTTGTATCTATCTTAAAAATAAAAAATTCCAAAAAATATAAAATTTGGTCTCTATTCATATTTTAATATGGATATGATGTTGAGCTATTCGAATTGTCTGTTTTAAACTTTAAAATTGAAGATAAAGATGTTTGGGTACAATTGGAGCATTATTATATATTATAACTGTTTTGTTAAGCCACCGTTGGATTAGCAATTTTCAAAGTGGCTTAATAAATAGTAAAAATATTTAGAAAAATGTAAAATTTGGTCTCCAAGCACATATTAATATGGAGAACAAGATAAATGGTTTAGATCGACTTTTTGAATTTTGAAATTTTAAATTTGGACTGTGTGTATTTTGGCTCATATGCTATCAAAAGCACATTAGCCTTTCTCTCTCTCTCTCTATATATATATATATATGTATGTATGTATGTATGTATGTATGTATGTATGTATGTATGTGTGTATGTATGTATGTAGAGTTGGGCTATGGTGCATTGCAATGTATATCAATGTATAGCCTTTTTTGTACATTGGACTATAAATCACCAGATTCAAAGTCCAAATAACTGATCGAAATCATTCATCTTGTTCTGCATATTAATATGTGTTTGAAGAGCAAATTTTACATTTTTTGGAAATTTTTTACTATTTTTTTTAGGTTTATTGAAAATCGCTATTTTCAGACAAATCTGGACCATAAAAAAATAGTGATTTTCAATACATGATTTAAAAAAAAAACAGTCCATTCCAGGATGTGTTGATTTTTGTGACAATAATGTTTTGGAGACAGTGAAACGAAGACGCATAACATTACCTATAATACAATTTCTACTAATAGTACGACCAAGTTGCAAGACAAAACTAAATTAAAGTTAAAAAACGTGGGTTAAAATAAAAACTAGGACTCTAAACCTCCACATTAAAATCCTCTCTTCCTAACTCACCTCTCCTAACGACGCGGTTCTACTTCCTTTATAAATCGATCTCTTCCCTCGATCGATTCCCTGCATATATCCACTTTTCATTTCCATAAATAAGTCCACATGCACAACCATATATTATATACATCTTCCAAAACTACCGTATATTCTTGACTTCTGCACCAGGTCAGAGTCCAGAGAGAGAGAGAGAGAGAGAGAGAGCCTTGGCTCATTTCAAAAAAGAGAGAACCTTGGCAGCCACTGCCAAGTTTTTCAAAAGAGAGAGAGAGAGAGAGTATGTGTTGTAAGTAGAAATTAACGAAGAAACAAATTAAGAGAATAGACTGAAAATCAATTATCTAATCAGAAGAATGATGCCTAATGGCCCCAGTAACAGTAGTAACAGCAATAATACAAATTCAGATAAGAAGTATAGGGGGGTGCGACACCGGTCGTGGGGCAAATATGTCTCTGAAATACGACTACCAAACAGCCGTGAACGGATCTGGCTTGGATCTTACGACTCCCCAGAGAAGGCCGCACGCGCATTTGATGCAGCAGCTGTCTGCCTTCGCGGGTTGGATACGGGAGTACTCAGCCGCCTTAACTTCCCTGACTCACCACCAGAAATTCCCAACGCAAATGGTCACACATTCTCAGCTGCTGAAATCCAGGCAGAAGCAAGACGACATGCAAATGGAGCTAGTAATCCTGCTCAGGACATAAACGAATTACCATCCAATGAAAGAGAGATGCAAAGAGAGAACTCGGTTGATTGGTCATTCATTGATGCACTCGCGTCACCGGTCTCAGCAAATCAAGCGGGGCTGGGTTTTTATGACTACGACTTCATGCTACCGCCGGATTCAGTACACCAGGTGCACGATGACACTGATGAGGATGATGATCATGGTTCCTCTTCAACATTGTGGAGCTTCTAATTAAGTATTTTATTTTAGTACTTCTCTCTAGCTACTTATATAAAAAGATCATCCATAAATGATCTTTATAGGTTTTTGTTGGTATATCTTCTTCTTTTTAAAAAATAAAAGGTAAAGGTCTAGCCTACCAGCTTCCTTCAAATCCCTGTATATATTACAGATGATTTTCTCATTTGTGAGTTTCGAACTCATGATCTTTCATACGAGAGGTATGTGCCTTTATCACTAGATCAAATGGTGATTTTTAGAATATATCCTTTTTCAAATTGATGAATTATTGTTTACAAAGTACAGATGATACAAGGTTATAAAGAGTGAATCTTAATAAATGTATATCACTTCACTACTAGAATCCTCAATATTAGCAACGGTAGGATTTTGATTGTAGCAACGGCGTGCCCTTACTACAAGCCCGAAAAAGGCTATTAGCAAGCGTGGTGCTTGCAATAACTACCGTTGGTTAAAGCCCCCTTGCTAATACTCGGATTCTAATTTGTTGCAAGGGCTACGCTTGCTAATATTCTTGTCCAGGGTATTTGCAAGCGGGGTGCTTGCAAATAGCACGCTTGCTAATACATTGATTTTTGGAGCCCAATTGAGTATTAGCAAGATTATGTTTTGTGGGTCCCACTGAGTATAAGCAAGGATATGTAGTGTTGGCCCCACAGAGTATTAGCAAGGAGCCAAGGATAACATTTGTGGGTCCCACGTATTATTTGCAAAGATGTCCCATATGGGTCCCACTTGATTATTAGCAGGGGTAACGAACATAGGCCCTACCTAACTATTTGCAAGGGTAATGAATGTGGTCCTACCTGACTATTGGTAAGAATATCTTTGATACTTTTTGCATGCTCCAATCATATTATCCTCTCACATTGTACCAAACTGGTACCAACCTGATACCAACCCAATAAGTGGTTACATTTCCATTGAACCAGATTTACAAGAACAGATTGAAATATAGAGATAACATGTAATAAACATTAATCAACAAAGTGTATTATCATACATTTTACTAAAATACCAAAAAACAATACAACAACAGTACAAAAAAATATAACCACGACCCATTAACAAAAATTTACAATAATTTACAGTCAACAAATTAGTTGCATAATTCTAAAATTTGTAATTAGCATCAATCATCATATGCAACATTGACTTGGTCTTGTTACAAGTTTTCTCTAGGTAGAATGATAAACAATTACCGAGAAGAAAAACAAATAGATCCTTTAAAGCGATCCTGTAATTTGCACAAGGGAAAAAAAATATATATTAAAAAATTATCATATATTTAACCATAAGAAACTAAAATATGTTTACAACTTACAAGTCCTATCAGGTTTTCAAGGCAGACTATAACTAAACTTTTCCTGTTTTCAAGGCAAGACTATAACTAAAATATTATTCAAATTATCAAGTCATTTCATGTTTTCTAAAAAACAGTACATAAAGAAATTACCCAATATCAAGGTAATTTGCTCATGGAAGCCAACTGAAACAAATTGCAATTTAAGAGAGTATGAGCATGTGTGTATAAATCCATACCAGTCAATAGTGACGCCTGCTCCTCGGTTAATTTTGCACTGAAACTCTTAAATAATACAGTGAAAACACAATCAAATATAGTAAAACATAAATAATATGGTTTTTACTGTAACATCCATTTTCTAAATAAGATATATATGAATATTAACCTTAGAGAGCTTATGTATAGTTTAGACTCATCAGCCAGGGACCGACCAAGTGCTACTTTCATTACTTTATTTGATCCAAGAAAAAAATTTCAATTTAAAATTAGAAACAAAACTTTTAGTACAAAAAAGTAATAACTAATAACTAAATTTTCCTATCAATGCAAATGAAACAGTACACCATTAAACTATAGCCTTCCAAATAAATCATTTGGAAAATACAAAACAGGTTTATAAGGTGCACCTGCTGCTGGATGTGAGCTGTTCTTTAAATTTCTTGAAGTTCTGATTTCTCATGCGCTTTTATAAAAATTTACCAGGGATCCTTGGCCACCCTTCCCTTATTTTCTGTTTTCGACAAAGTCACTGTATGTTTCAATAGGCAATTTGAAAAAAAAATAGCAAGTTGCTCTTTTTTACTACTTTAAATTTCTTTAGAATATGTATCAATCACGGATAAGCCAACTTCCCATTTACCAGTAATCATAAAACCAGCAACCCTAACATAGTTTTTTAAAAAAAAATAGCAAGGAACACCAATAAACCAGCAACTCTAACAAGCAAATTAGACAGATTTCACAACACAACCCAAAGTACCACTAGATTAAAAGCCACTCATGATCTGCAAATAAACTTTCTAACTAAGACTAGAACATAAATGCAAAAAGAAATCAGATCTTATGTTAAAGAAGAGCAGTGCAAAATTAAAGCAACACAATGCACAGATATAGTAGTGAAATTTTATTTCTTGTAAACTTCATTTGTACTATCAAATCTTATACACAATACTTACATTACTTACTTTTTCAGAAAACTAAGAACAAATTATGGCAATTTGGTTTACCTTAAAATCAGAATATACAGACCTTGCAGCTCAAGCAATACAAAATTTGTGCTCTAAATTTTATCTTTAAAAAGGATTAATAACTTACCAAACTCCAACAACTAACCGACCCTCACTGGTGACTGTTCTCGCACACACCTGAGCACACGCTACATGTTCGCACCAGACCAGCGATCGCCCCACCTGAGCCGCCTCCAGCCTCGCACGAGTGTTTATAAGTTAGCTTTCACATAATATACTTGTCGTTGTTCAGCCAAAACACTAAATTTACATAACTTGTCCTTCAATTACCAAAAAGTGAAAATTTTAGGGTTACCAAAATTAAACCAAAAAAATGTAAAACTACTAATTTCCAAATTAATTACCGCCTTACTACATGATTTGGACAAAATCAGTTGGCTCGCAACAAACTTGACTGGATGTTCGATCTAACCTTACTTGAGATCTAAATCGCGCAGTGAAAAGAGCTAGAAGCCGGGTTCTTGTGCCTAAGAGCGAAAGGTCTAAGGACGGTCTGTAGATCGAGTTGATCGGGTTTAGAGAGGAAAGGCATCCTTCTCTCCGAGCGGCAGTAGAGATAGAGTGGTTTGAGACGGAGGTCGATCGGTTGGCTTTGCTCAGAGAGGAAGAAGAGAGGGTGGTGAGGTTAGTGGTGGCTGCATCTGAGGAAGAAATCGTAACGGCTGAGGGAGAAGGGTTTTTCTTGGAGAGGGAGAAGAAGGGTTTCTAGGGTTTTTTGTATTTGGACTTTCAAAAAATGCTAAGTCCTACACAGAAGGCTCTCTGTAACTCATTCTACCCTTTACTCCCCTTCATTTTTTTCCTGAGTTAATATACAATTAGTGGTACTGAGTATAGCCGCCTGATCAATGTTGCACGAATCCTAAAAGATAGATAGCCTTCCCGATGGGGCAGATTTCTACCTGATGGATGGTATTACATAAGAGAAAATGTCGCCAAGTAATTGATCTACTAAAATGGAGGCCTCCTTTTAAATTTGAACACTTAATCACACATCAGAGGGCTCTCGTTAACCCAGTAGCCAATTAGATAATAATTGCACACCAAATTATATGTACAAAATTCCAAAAAATGAAAAACTAAATTTTCCCGTATTATGTGAACAAAATAAACATACACATATAAAATTTATACAATTTCATTATTATTTGGCTCTCATCTTAGTGTCATTAAATATGGACCGTGGATTTTCATGTGTCAAATCCACGATTGATTTTTCTTGAAATGATTTAAAGTTAACTTTTAAATGATCAAGGGAGAACCCTTAACAAACACAATATAAATGATTTTGAATTTGGTTATGTCTAAGCTTCGATCCGTCGTGATTTGATTATGGCCATTCGATGGCATGATATTCCGTAAGCTTGATGGATGTGAAAATCAACGTAAATTTTGACAAAATTTTCACACAGACAAATTAAGCTAGTAATCTTTAATTGTAACGGTTCCGATCGGCCAATTTCATGCGTGTTTGTTTCTTTCTTCATTAGCTTGCACGATTGTTGTTGTTATTGCATGATAAGTATAGAGCATATGAGTTGCTAACACAGTATGCATGTACTAACGTACTAATTTACGTGTCAAAATCACTTATTAAGACGTAAAAACACGATTTAACATTCACTATCCTGTAAATTTGACTAATAATATTTTTCAATCATTTTTTTTCAACACACAGATTCCCAATTTTCTTCATTAATTAGAAAATTTCACATCTCATGCAAATAACCAATAATACATAATGATCAAATAGTCATGGCATGTACTAAAATAATTAAAATCACAAAATATAATTATTACATGTTTTACTAAATTAATATCACACGTACAAATATATATTCTTACAAATGCACATGTAATTATACTAAACTCCACTTATTATTATTCTGGAGCATATCTCACTGATCCAGAGGCCCCAGAAATTACTGGCCAGTAGGCACCAGACACGTGTCATGCAAAAATAATAACCAAATTTGATGTTCTTGGGCGCTGTATTTCAATTCCCTCTCAAATTGGGGGGTTCTTAATAACATAGCACTTTTGATTTAACGCAGCACCTCACATTTACAATTTATATATACAAATCATTGCCGACAAACTGAAGGAAGAAAGAAACTCGCTGTCAATAACATAACTTAGAAAGGGTATTGATCCATCAGCTATTCCTTTCAGTTCTTATGGCCTTCCCGGCATAATAGAGGCATAATAGAGGCACAAAAAATGGAGGCATTTGAACTCTCCTTATATATATATATATATATGTATGTATGTATGTATGTATGTATGTCCATTACTATAATTAGAATTATAACTATTTTTAAGATTTCGTTCAGGAAATAAAAAAAAATATATTGGAGAAGAAATTTACTGCTTACGTTAAGACAAATAATATAAAATATAACGCGACAATAAATAATATATATAATTTTTTAATGAATGAACACATAATAAAGTAATAAAGTAATAAATAATCCACATTTTGATGAACATTTATTAGTAAAAAATTACATAATTTTATTAATCATAGATCCATATGTTCTCTGTTGATTAATTCTATATATCCCTATGGGATAAAAGAAGAAAAATCGAAATGAAATCCATAATTCAGGAAAAAAGAAAATAAAAAAATAAGTAGAAGATAGAAATGATTCAAAATGAACAAATTGAAACTCATAATTGAGCGATTTTTTTTTTTCCATTCACAATTATTGTATTAATTCTGTCCTCGATATTTAAGAAATTGGGTAAGCTAAACCCAACTGATAATATAAGATTCTATCCCGTCATAGTTCTGATAAGAAAAATATATAGATAAAGACCAGGTTATTGATTGATATTGAAACTAGGATTTGACAATAATTAATAGTACGTTGATCAAACGAATAAAAAATGCTCAGGAAATGATATATCTTAAAAGTCATATATAAAACTCATCAACCACTTATAAGAAATACCAACTGACGACCTGTATTATATTATGATTCGATACATTATATATATATGCATAGTGCCAATAGGAAGTGGAAAATGCTTTTGGAAAATTTTGCTCAATCTGCGATATGTTAAGCATCGAACGATAGGGGGCCTCATATCACCTAAGGTACTTCACCGTTTGAATTTGAATATGATGTACATAATGACTCAAACAAAACACAGAAGAGTACAAATTCACCTCATATGATGTACATCATAAAACAACTCTCAGACAAATACACCCCATCATTATGACTTCACGTTTGAATTTGTACTTCACCTCACATCAGAGTTGTTTTATCAGAACTATGACGGGATAGAATCTCCGGGCCTATGCGGGGGTCAGGCCTAGCTACAAAGATTTTACCAGGTTCCTGCTTAATTTAACTACAGAAATTGAGTTGGCGGCATCTTACAAGCAAAGTGTGAAGGGTCAAAGACCGCACGTGCTGGGAGAAGTGCTGACTGAATTTGTCTGTTACTCGGATGGTGCCTGGCTCAATAATTGGTCTGGAGGTGCGGGTTATATCGTGATGAAGGGAGAATCTTTGGTGGCATATGGGTCTTCCAGGTCAGAGGTTAGTGGGCCATTCCAGGCGGAGGCTTGGACGCTGAGAGAAGCTATATGGGCTACACAGAGATTGGGGATTGAGGCATGCACTTTCTACTCCGACAATGAACATCTGGTGGGAACATGCACTGGACCGCCAATTGAGGCGGAACGGATGGCATACAGAGAGGTGTTTGATGTCTGGAAATTGCTCAAAGGAAATAGAAAATACCAGTGTGCTCACATCAGTAGGACAAACAACTCTATGGCTGACCACTTGGCAAGGGAGGGAAGAACAGAAGGATGGGAATGTTAAGGAAGCACATACCCAATTTTCCTAGATACTAGGTTTGCCAGCATAGGTTTTACTTAAGTTTTTGCATAGTCAAAACATGACCCTCTCTGCTTTAAGGGGTCTCTCTTAGATGGTTTTTATTTTTTCGTATGATGCTGGCAGGTTAGCAAGGTCTGTTTGCTGAACCTAAATATATGTGTTTTTGTTTGCCTAAGGGCGCAATTTATAAAAAAAAAAAAAAAAAAAAAAACGTTGCTATATATAAAGACAATCATTTGACTTCTACTACATTCAATAAAGTAGCTAGATACGAGTAATTAAAGATTTTTTTTGTTTTTTGGTTAGTTTATACAGTGTGATCAGTACTAATAACAAAAAAACAAAAAAGTTAATTTATCTCGTAATTAAGGTGATACTTTAAGAATATACTCATTATCTTAATTATGAGATAATTGATAAAAAAAATTCTGGTTATAAAATTATTAATTTAATTTATATATTTATAATTATGACAAGGTTGATTTATAAAACATTACATATAATTTTAGTTATATTCAATTAAATTATATATTCTTTTAATAATGGTACCAAATAATATATAATTTATTGTTGTATTTATATATTACACATCAATGCTATATTATTATATGTACGTTGCATTTAATTTACTACATTTATTTGTTTGATATTTATATGGACTATAGATATTGTCATTTTATTATCAAATAATACAAGGTTAATTTTATTATCAACTATAGATAGTGTCATTTTAGTACGTAGTTAACGAATAATACAAGGTTAATTTTTAGTAGGTACCTATAATTCATTCACCTTATAGGTACCTGTTTGACTCATTTAAATCAGTGTGGTTGCAAAAGTATCGTAATTAAGTTGGAACCTACGTACGTACTTACCAAGCTAGCTACGTACATCAATGAATTAGTTTACTAATATTCGTCTCTAACGTTGTCATTACTTTTGTTAGTGTTATTAATTTGTTTAATTACAAGTGGAAACAAATATTTGTAATTCGTTAAGAGAGGGCATCACATTAATTTAATTTTAAGACAAATTCAATCCAAACCAGCTAGACGAAACATGACAGAGAGAATATCTTTTGAATATTAAATAATTGGGGGAATTTCACGTATACTCCTCAAAAACTTTAAAATTACATATTCTCCCTTAAAATTTTAAAATGACATATTTTCTCGTCTAAACTTCAAAAGTTCTAGTGAATATCACCATGTCACAACCAGCATAGCATGAGTACTGGGCACTCAACACGGAATTAAGCCAGCATCAACCCCGCACGGGGTGAGTGAGGATGACAAATTCAGTTGAAAATTAATAGAAAATGAAACATTCAAGGTAAGATATATATCTATAGGATGATAGAAGAAGGGGGACACATACAACCACAAATGAAACATTTGTGGACCCTTAATGCGCCACAAAGAGTGATGGTATTAATTAGATGGCTCCTGATTCAGAACAAGATAGTCACGATAGATAACTTAGTGAACAGGGGCTGGTCTTATCAACACCTATATAATGGATGTTGCTTTGCTAGGGCTGCTAATGATTAAGATTCGGCTCAAATTTGACTCGGCTCAAACTCGACTCAGCTCGTCAATTGTAGCCCAATAATTCGGCTCTTAACTTAGTTTATTTTTGAAAGAAAAAATTCGGCTTGACTCGGCTCATAAAAGAAAAAGCTCAACTCGGCTCACGCGAGTTCACGAGCCGACTCATATTCTTAATACATGTATATCTTCATTTGCTATGAGGTCTACTTTCATGCTGATGTTTAATTAATTTACATATAGAGATGATTTTTTTCAAATTTGTAATACATATATATCTTTATTTGTCATGAGGCCTACCTTCAAATTTTTTAGATTTTAAATTTTTTTCATATTTCAAATTTTTCAGATTTCAAATTTTTTTCAGATTTCAAATTTTTTCAGATTTCAAAATTTTCAGATTTTAAATTTTTTCAGATTTCAATTTTTTCAGATTTCAAAATTTTTCAGATTTCAAAATTTTTTTCAGATTTCAAATTTTTTCAGATTTCAAAATTTTTTTCAGATTTCAAATTTTTTCAGATTTCAAATTTTTTCAGATTTCAAATTTTTTCAGATTTCAAAATTTTCAGATTTCAAAATTTTTTCAGATTTGAAAATTTTCAGATTTGAAAAATTTTTCAGATTTCAAATTTTTTCAGATTTCAAATTTTTTCAGATTTCAAATTTTTTCAGATTCAAATTTTTTCAGATTTCAAATTTTGATTAAAATTTTTTCAGATTTCAAATTTTTCAGGTTTCAAATTTTTCAAAATTTTTCAGATTTTAGATTTCAAATTTTTCCTTTTTCAAATTTTAAAGTTTTCAACATGTAATATGAGCCGGCATTTTGAAATTATTTAAAAAAATGATATTTTTTTCAAACTTCTTTAAATCATTTCTTTAAAAAATAATCAAAGTTTTTCAACATGTAATTTAAGTCACAAGAATATCTCTATCCCACTTCAATAATTTCTTTAAAATAATTAAATAATCATTTTTTTAACATGTAATATGAGCCGGCTCATGAGCCGACTCGTGAGCTTGCGAGTCGAGCCAAGTGTTTACATGAGTCAAGTCAAGCCTAGTTTTTTTTCTTTTAAAAGTGAGCCGAGTCGAGTTAGGGCATTTTTTAGTTTCGAGTTTGATTCATTATGAAATATTGAGCCGCTCAACTCATTGATTCGCGAGTCGGCTCGACTCATTAGCAGCCCTACGCTTTGCAACTCTGTTCATACTAAAATTGATAAGGATAATACCTCAATTGCAAATATGCCCATACTTTCAAGAAGGAAATTTCACACAAGCAATATTGACATCAAATCAGAAAGATATAAGAAAAATACAGCTAACAATGAACTAAGCGTATCTTCAGAGAGAGAAAAACCTGCCACTGTGATTGAACTAGAGATAATGGAGGAAGTCAGTAGCTGATTGAGGATTGTTTAGAAACTTTGTTTTTACAATATTTTGTTTTCAACTTCTTTGTGTATTACTTAATGTTTATATTTCTAAATTTTAATTTTTTGTAAAATTTGTTAAAAATGTACTAAAGGCCAGACTATGTTGGGTTATATTAATAATCTATATTTATTTAATTTTTATTAGGCTGGGTCTGAATTTTCTGTTCTCATCTGATCTGATCTTATCAGCTCAGATAAGGTTTTTTGAAGTGGTGCGAATGAATAGGTGCATATGTTTTATAAATATGCAGAGATCAATTCATTTTTCGGTTAGCCATTTTGTTCATTTCTATTCAAAAAAACAAGAGAGACAAAGAGAAAGAAGGGAACTGTCAGTTTGATATTATAATACCGAATTACATTAGTTTGTCAACTTATATAGAAAAATTATCATAATTATAAGTAAATAATCATATCAAAAATGAAAAATTATCATAATTGTGTAAATGCCATACATTGGCACCAAGTAGTAGCATTAATTTTTAATTTATATATGTAAAAATAAGTTTTCTTGCCACTATTTTAAAATGGAGCTGCATAGATGACATATGCAGTCGTATATGCTTATGCTTTACATAACCGCATGCATATTAGGATCCATTGCATACATAATAACACTTTAAATTTATGGAATTTTATTTTGTTAGACATGAAAAATTAGTAATATGACGTCTATAATTTAATAATTAAAGTAACAATTTATTTTTATTCAAAGATTATCAACATATCTTATTGCATATACATTAGACACTAATTAATTACACGTGTAATGAAAACTGCGTTTTAAAATATTGTAACTTACTCTAGGAAAGCAGGACTCAAATTTTGGCGCTGAATTGTTCAAATCTTACCACTTGCAAAATCATCTCGAGACCCAAAATTAACGATATATATAA